>AWOL01S0016749.1:40682-127027 GCA_000715115.1 Nicotiana otophora | reverse complement strand
GGTTTTTTGGTTTTAAGATGAAATAGTCTTAAAATGAGGGTGAATGAGAAATGGAGGAAAAATGAAACTTTTGAGTAAAATTTTAAGTTTCCTCCTCTTGACAATGAGACATTGTCCCATATTGGAAGAGAAAAAGAGTTTTGGTAGGTATATATATAATTGCTCTTCTTGTAGCTCTTAAAGAGTTAAGAAGAAAGCAAGCCTCGCGTTCTCGTCGTCGTCGCTCGCTCGGCTCAGCTTCGGCTTCGGCTTCGGCTTCGGATTTGGATTTGGATTTGGATTTGGTCAAATGATTGATTGATTGATTAACTTGTTAGACCAAATTTATTTGTTAATAGTAAATATTAACGTAAGATTATCTGTATTTGTAACAGATATGTTCCAATTCGATCCGTGTATTGACAAACTGCAAGCCGCCCCACCATGGCCAAGTGCTCTTCCCACCATGGCCTAATGCTCTTCCCACCATGAATGTGCTTGCTCCACAAACAAGCTAATGCTTGCTCCACCATGGAGGGTGGACGATTGGTCTTCTTCAACACTGGTTGCTATATATATGTGCAGCAGCTGTTGAAGAAAGACACACACAATACCCAACACAAAGAAACTGTACATGTTGGCTATACATTGCATTCCCTCCTCTCAGCATTTCCATTCGATTTTCTGAGTTTCTGCTCCTTTGTTCTGCATTGTTTTTAAACTTCAAACAAAGCAACTGTAAGTGTGATTTGCTACCGAACTTTGTGTTCGCTGAAACACTGGGGTTTGAAGTACCGCTACACCAGTGTGTCATTCGTTCTATCCTGGGAGGAAATAATCTATAACCTTGGGTACTAGGAGGGGATTAAATTCCTTAAGGAAACACTGTGAATTCAGTGGGCTCGAATACGATTTATTATTTCATTACGATAATTTATATTTTGCAGAATTATTATTTACAAATACAGCAATATTGGCGGGACTAACATTTATCACTGACACTGCATTCTCTTATTATTCTGGGTGGCAGGATTAATATTTATTTTATTTCGTAGAGAGAGAGGGAGAGAGCGCTTCAACCAAGGTGTTCAGGTGGTGTGGCACCCAAGGGCGGATGCACGTTTAGTTGAAGCGGTGTTATCCGTCGTTGTTTCGTCGAATTTATTTATTAATGTACATATAAACACTGTACCAAAAAAGATGATATATTAATATAATGACACCATTTGACAAACAAGCTTAGTTAATCTGATGGGCTACGTGTTCATTTTCACAAGAATGTGGGGATGGTAACCCGCATCTGAGAGTTTTTGCACATTTTAAGAAAGAATTCACCCAAATAGCCGTCCATTCTATCACTTAAATTAAAAATAACCGGTAAATATATATATTATATATATATTTTTTTATGTATTTATAACGATCTGACCGGTCGTTTTGAGCACTTGCACTCCGCTCGGTAGTTTGAGGGCATGAGTAGCTCCGTATGATGTATTATAACTTGTGTGAATTGTCGGTTTTGGTTTTCCGGTTAATCGAAATTGATTCGGAAGAAGGAATCTTTCGATTGAAGCTTTAAGGTTGGAAGAGTTGACCAAATTTGACCTTTTAGTATTCGACCTCGGATTGGAGTTTTGATGGTTCTGTTAGATCCGGATGGTGATTTTGAACTCGGGCGTATGCCCGCATTTGTATTCGGATGTTTCTAGAAGGTTTTGGCGCTAATTGGCAAAAGTTAGAAATTTGAAAATTTGGAAAGTTCATAAGTTTGACCGAGAGTTGACTTTGAGGATATCAGATTTGGATTGTGGTTCCGGAAATTGGAATAGTTTCGTTATGTCATTTGGGACTTGTGTCCAAAATGTGAGTTCATTTCGGGTTGATTTGATATGTTTCGACGCGAGTTTTGAAAGTTGAAAGTTGAAAGTTTATTTAAGTTCGAATTGAGGTGCGTTTCGTTATTTCGATGTTGTTATGTTTGATTTGAGGCCTCGAATAGGTTCGTATTATGTTATGAGACTTGTTAGTATATTTGAACGGGGTCCCGAGGGGCCCGGGTGAGTTACAGATGTGTTTCGGGTCATCTTTCATTCATGTGTGATGGCTGGCCTTTAATGAACCTAGTGTGGCCGCACCTGCGGAATATTGGGTGTATGTGTGGAGCCGCAAATGCGGTCATGTGAACGCAGATACGAAGTAAAGCTGGGAGCAGGATTTCCGCAGAAGCGGGGAAGTAGACCGCATCTGCGGTAGCGCAGAAGCGAAAACTGTGATTGCAGAAGCGGGTATGTGCGCAGAAGCGTATTTTGTATCGCACGTGCGCTTGCGCAGAAGCGGGGCCTATTGCACAGGTGTGGAAGAGCAGACCTCCAGTGTTTTCCTAAGAAACGAGAATTTTATCGCAAAAGCGACGCCGCAGAAGCGGCCCTTTGTTCGCAAATGCGAAAATTGCTAGGCAGAAGTTATAAATCGAGGGTTTGGTCATTTTATTCATATTTGGAGCTATGGAGCTCGGATGGAGAAGACTTTTGAAGCAATTTTTACCATATGGATTGAGGTAAGTGTTCTCTACTCGGTTTTGATTATATTTCATGAATCTATCCTCGTTTTTGGTATTTGATTGATGATTTCAGAAGGACAATTGGGGGGTTTTGCCTAAAGTTTCATAGAGTGAATTTTCGAGTTTTGAACATCGATTCGGAGTCGGATTTGAATGAAACTAATATGGTTGGACTCATAATTGAATGGGTTGTCGTATTTTATGAGCTTCATCGGGTTCCGAGGTGCGGACCCGAGTTTGACGTTTTAGTTGACTTTGTCCTTTTGATTAAAGACTCAACCTTTATCATTTGGAATTGTTTCCTTAGGCATTATGTGATGTATTTGAGTTGCATTGAGGTCGGTACACGCGGGATAGCAGTTTTGGAGTATCATTTGGCTTTCTATTGGATTCGGCTTGTTTAATGTAAGTAACACTTCTAAACTTGGTGCTGAGGGTATGAACCCTGAATATACGTATTATGTGTTTGGTGTTGAGGTGACGCACATGCTAGGTGACGGGCGTGTGGAGGTGCACCGTGTGGATTATGACTCGATTGATTCTGTGGTACTGTGTGGTGGCCTAATCTTATTTCTATCCATGAAATTTCTACGTGCTAGAGTAATTGAGATGTGATCCATGTTAGAAATCATGTTTAGACTATATGCTTATCATGTTGGCACTTGCTGAGGTCATTCTGTTGTTGAGTTATTTGCTTAAATTGCAATTACATATTCAGTTATTCTCATTCATTGCATATCATATCTCAGTCTCTGATATCATTTGTCTCACATCATATTATCATTGTTTGGGCCGATTGGCATGAGATTTGTGAGGCCCAGAGACTGGAGAGATTGATGACTGAGTGAGGCCGAGGACTTGATTGTGAGGATATTTATGGAATCGGGATGCACGCCGCAACAGGCTTTATTGATTTATGCCATGAGTGGCTTATATTAGCACTTGGGTTGGATCCGTCCTCCGGAGTATGCACACTCACAGTGAGCGTAAGTACCTACTGAGCGCGAGTGCCGAGCGCGAGTGCTGAGAGCGAGTGCCGAGTAATTGGGAGGACTGAGTAACTATAAGGATTGAGTGACTATGAGAACTGAGTGACTGGGAGGACTGAGTGAATTGATAGTCTGAGAGTATGCATATGGTTTTATCACTATGTTGCATTGCATTCGACATGCACACTTGACATACAGGTATAGAGATGCATTTTCCTTATGTTGTACAATATTGCATCATTTATGACTTCACATACACATTGACATGTAGGCATAGAGATGTAATGTCCTCATTCCATTTGATAATAAAACATCTTATCTGTTGTTGAAAGTTTTTGAGATAAATCACAGTTTTTCAGATTTACTCATATTTTGGTGATTTCAGTAAAAGATTTGGGTTTTCACTGTTATACTTGAAAAGCATGCCTATTTTTCGAAATTGTGAACTAGCTGAGTATCACATATCTGAGTTATTTACCACTTTCATTATATTGTTATGAGTTGTTGTTGGCTATTGGTGTTGGACTCTGACTCTTGTCCCAGCTCGTCACTACTCTCAACCTAAGGTTAGGTTTGTTACTTATTGAGTATATGGGGTCGGTTGTACTCATACTACACTTCTGCATCTTGCGTGTAGATTTGGATGCTGATATTGCTGCGTATGGCGGGAGCTGGCATGGAAGATGTACCTGCGTTCCGGTCATAGCTGCCTCTTGTCCTTGGTAATTTTAGAATTATGAATTTGTTCATGTATATTTCAAACAGATGATGTATTTATTTCATACCAGCTTTGTAAACTCTAAATCTTAGAAGCTCATGATTTGTACTACCAATCCTTGGGAATTCTTATATAAAAGTTCAGTTATTTCTTCATATATTTTCTCATTAGATCTCAATGAATTGGATAGTTGTTAATTGGCTTACCTAGCGGGTTGGGTTAGGTGCTATCACGACTAGTTAGATTTTGGGTCGTAACAGTATTACATGTGTATAATTATGTATAATTAATGTATAATCTATGTATATGACTAGAAAAAGCAAATAATTAATATGTCCGTCTATTTGGGTAAAAATCCTCATTTAAAGCATCTTCAGTTTAAAAAATAGATTCTATAAGGATCAAACTCTATTGTAAGCTAAAAAACATTGGTTAAACCAGTACACTAAATTCGTTACATATTAATTGAAGTGATAAATAAATAAACAAACAAATAAATAAATATAACATGCATTTATTTTAGTATAACTTAAACGGATTTAGAACTATAATTTTGAAAAACAAGTTCCTCCTCTAATTTTATAATTTACAATTTCTGAGTGGCTGGATTTGCTGGTGTTACTCTTCTTAACTCTTTATTTTTCATGTCGTTATAGTGATCTGCTTTTTAAATGATTGACAATGCTTACAAAAAATCATGCATACCCCTCTATTGGCACCCCTTCATTCTACATGGATTCATCCCTGCATAAAGATGTCTTTTTCTAAACACTTGACTCACATAAATTCATTTAATCCCTCGTTGTCATCATTAATGTTGTTCTTCTTTGTTGAGCTATGACTTTGACTGACCATACGTAGGTTGTGTAATCAATCTTGTCGAAGTGCCAAAGTGAGCGTACGTCTTTGAAACTCAAGAAAGATTGTCATTTGGAAGAATCGATAATACGAAACAACAACTGGGGGCATATTCTGGAGTAAATATATTAATATTGAATGCGATAATTCCTACCTAACTTGCCGATGCGTATGCATTGTCGCTGAATTATCGTCAGGCCACGCGACGTTTTCTTTTGAAATAAAGGTTTTGGTCTTATGACAGCTCCATTAAGAAGGAAAGCTGTGATATTCGTAGGGTTTATGCGCTCATGGTGAAATATTATTTGTAAACAATTGTCACGATCCGGAATTCCCACCCTTTGGACCGTAATGACGACTAACATTTCACTAGCTAAGCAAGCCAACGTTAGAATAGTTTTTAGTCATTTTTAACAATTCAAATTAAATAATAACTAAGAAACTGAATAAACTGAAATAGAGTGAGAAAATCATAACAATAGCGATATCTAGATACAATCCCAGAACTAGTATCACAAGTACACGAGCGGCTAGAGTACTACAAATAAAAGTCTAAATGAAAGCATAACTGTCTGAAATACAGTAAACAACTAGAGAGATATGAAAGGGGACTTCAGGGCTGCGGACGCCGTGCAGCTGTACCTCAAGTCTCCGTAAAGCAATCAATCCGAGCAATCTACTGACCGCCTCTAGGACGGACTCCAAAATTTGCACAAGAAGTTTAGAGTGTAGTATGAGTACAACCGACCCCATGTACTCTGTAAGTGCCGAGCCTAACCTCGACAAAGTAGTGACGAGACTAAGGCGGGTCACTTACAATAACTTGTACGCAGTATAATAATAATAACCGAAAAGGAACACAGGAAAAGCAAGGTAGTTAACTTATGAAAATAACTCAATCCTCGAAATCAGTAAAACCAGAAACATCAGTCCTCAGAATCTCGTATGAAAACACTAAATGCTAACACAATACAACAATGAATATAAAACACACAATCCGTTGCGGCGCACAACCCGATTCCACCGTACAAACATAATCCTCCCTTCTTTTTCCATATTAATATCAAGAATAACATGTAAAATCCGTTGCGGCGCGGAACCCAATCCCACCATATAATCAGAATCAATATCATAATCCTCCCTTATTTTACCAATCAAAACAACATATAAAATCCGTTGCGGCGTGAAACTCGATACCCGTTGTGGCGTGCATCCCGATCCATAAACATAATCAATAAATGTAATCAATTCATAAGAATCTCTACGATTAAAGAATATGAAAGCAAAGCCAGAAAGGAACCTGTACAAGAGTAAATAGATGACAAGTAACAAGTTACGGAATATGAAGCAATTAAAACATGTAACAATTAAAATATGGAATGAGATAATTAATTAAATACGGAAAAGCATGAAAATAACTATTTTGACGGCATATGTACACCCGTCACCTTGCATATGCGCCGCTACACATGTAATTCACATAACACATATCTCAAAGGTTCCTAATTCCCTCAAATCAAGGTTAGACCCAACACTTACCTTGTTGCGCAATGAAATCAAAGCTCAAACGGGGCTCTTCCTCTAAAATTAGCCTCCAAACTAATCGGATCTAACCAAAATCGACTTAATATCAACAAACAATGCGAGGAAATCAATTATAATACATAAAGCTAAGATCTTACACTTTTTCCAAAAAGTCAACAAAAGTCAACCCCAAACTCGCTTGGTCAAAATCGGAGATTCGGACCAAACCCCAATTACCCATTCACCCCCGAGCCCGATTATGTGATTAGTTTCGAAATTCGACCTCAATTTGAGGTTTAAATCCCAATTTTACAAAAACTCCCAATTCTACCCAAATCTCTAATTTCTACTATGAAAATCCTAGATTTAATGTTGAAAATACTTGAAAAGTAATGGGTAATTGAAAAGAAATAAATTAAAGATGCTTACCAAAAATTTTGGGAAGAAAATCCTCTTAGAAAATCGCCTCTAGGGTGTTTAGGGTTGAGAGTTTGAAAGATATGAACTAAATCCCATCTTCTCAACCTTTTGTCCAGACGCAGATGTCGCAAATGCGACCTGGGGTTCGCAAATGTGAACCCCGCAAATGCAAAGAAGCAATCGCAAATGCGAACTCCCCACATCTCTGTTGTCATCGTATTTGCGATGATATGTTCGCAAATGCAAACTTGGACAGGTCGCAAAAGCGATCAAATGATCGCAAATGCGATCCCTGCTGCCCCAGGCCATCTTTGCAATTGCGAACAGGATGTTCGCAAATGCGATCATCAAAGACTTGGCCATTTGTCGCAATTGCGACCTCTGATCTCGCATTTGCGAGACCTGAACACCAGGTCACACCAGCTACTTCCAAACTCTCTGAAACGCATCTGAAACTCACTCGAGCCCTCGGGGCTTCAAACCAAACATTCACACAAGTGTTATTACATCATACGAACTCGCTCGCGTAATCAAAAAACTAAAATAACACCTAGAACTATGAATTGGACATCAAAATAAATGATGTTTTCAAAGAAACTCCAGAACATGCAACTTTACAAACGGACGTCCGAATCACGTCAAATCAACTCCGTTTTGCACCAAATTTTGGGGATAAGTCATAAATACTGAAATGAACCTATACCAATTTCCAGAACCGAAATTCGAACCCTAGTAGCATCAAAGTCAACTTACGGTCAAACTTAAAAATTCTTTAAACTTTTAAATTGCTAGTTTTCAACTAACTACATTAAATCAAGTTAAGGACTTCCGACTTTGATTTCGGGCATACGCTTAAGTCCCAAATCACAATACGGACCCACTGAAACCATCAAAATACTGATCTGGATCCGTTTACATAAAACATTTACCGTATTCAACTCAAATGAGTTTTAAGGCAAAATTTCACATTTTAATCATTTTTTCACATAAAAGTCTTCCGAAAACAATATACGGATTGTGCACGCAATTCGAAAAATATTAAACGGAGCTATTCGAGATCTCAAAATATAGAAATAAAGGTTAAAACTATAAATGACCTATCAGGTCATCACAACAATAAACTCGACCAAAGGCCGACCCAGATTTCGGAGGTCGCCGGGCATCATGACATTCAATATAAATTTATCATGAATTATAAAGTTTGGCATGGGAGCTTATTCTAATATGTGACTATTTCTTGAATATATTTGTAAGTATACATGAAACTTTTGCCAAAGTTTTCGGATGCCGATGACCTCTCTCCTAATAATGTGTACCCGCCTCTGAACTTGGCATGCTTGAATAGATAATCATTTCTCTCTCCTACCAGCTCATATTTAATATAAGCATTACGTAATAAAATTTTAACTCATTTTTAATTATCTACACATTTGAACTTAATTACATTATTTGATAAAATAGGTAAAAGACCAAAAAGAAATAGAGAACTCGTATAGGGGAAAAAACCAACCCGCTCTCGGTGTTTATATTAAATTAATGAATGCAACACATGTGTTTTTTAATGTACACTTAAGATATAAATTCTCACTATAATTTTTAATTGCTCAAGTTGGATTTTCTCGATTTAATATAAATAACGAGTGCTTACGAGTACTTACCCTCGAACTGGTGCATTGCTTCGTTACTACTCGAATAAGGTGGTCCTCCCTAAAATCATTGCTTCGTTACCACTCGGAGTTAAATTTTCGAAATGCCAGACTTAGTAGTATCCTCCCTAAATTCATTACCCTTAACCAATGTGGTTTTGTCAAAGGAAGGGCTATAACAGAGAATATTCGACTTACACAGGAGATAGTCAATGCAATTGGCAAACCTAAGTGTTGGCCTAAGTAAGTTTTGATGATTAACAAAAGAAACACATGCATGAACCAGGTCCATACACAGTATACACAAGGCCTGAGCAGATTCAAGCACAAGGCATGCACGTGAACGAGATAAGCATAAGTGGTTATATCTGATATCTCGTGAACGAAAAGGTTGCATAATTGATAAGGAGAATGACTCCTTACTTGAAGAGAACTCTATCCTAGATAAGGAAGGAGTTAGAAGTTGAAGATTACTAGAACTCTTCTACCATGGAAGAGTGTATTATTAGAACTCCAGTTAATCCTTATTCTACTAACTCTCTCTCTATATATATATCAGTTGTGTTCTCTTTTACAGGTACACACAAATGTTGAAGTTAAACAAGAGAGCAAAATAGCAAGGCATTTTGCAAGCAATTCCTGTGTGTTTCAAGTGTGCGAACCTGAAGCTACATGAACTAGATAGAAGAATCAGTTCCAAGTTTCTGTCTTTTATTCTAGTTTCTTTGTAGTAGGGTTTTTGAGTTGTACCTTTCAGCTTTCTCTAGAAGCATTTGTACTAGATACTCTGAGTGTATAGTTCAGCTTAGAATTAACTTGAAATTATCGCAACAACTTGAGATTGGTTGCCACAACGGGGGTTAGAGGTATTCCTAAGGTTTATAAGAGTTTTGTAAATGTTGTTTTTGGCTCAATGATTTATTGAAGTGTTGGGAAAAAGTCCTACTGGGTAGTAGGTCGTATTTGTTTTTACCTTTTTAGCCATGTGTTTTTCACATAAAAATACTCGTGTTATTTACTTTCTGTATTTATTATTCTTCAATTATAGTGTAAGGAATACATAGAAGAACCAGGTCCTTCTATAATCCGTGCACGCAAAATATTGGACACCATACAAATCACCCCTCTTCTTGTGTGGTATTGAAGTACAAAACATCAATTGGTATCAGAGCAGGTTATCCTTGAAGAGGTTAACAACTTAGGAGAAGATCAAGATGAGTGTACCACCTGGAAATTGGGAAGGGCGGTCCACTATTAGGACACCACTCTTTAATGGCCAGTACTACTCTTGGTGAAAGTCAAGAATGAGAGATCACATACAAGGAGAGGATTATGAGCTATAGGACATTGTTACTGATGGTCCACTGGCTACCTTGAAGAAAAATGCTGAAGGAGTAGATGTCCCAAAGACAAGAGTTGATTGCAATGTTGAGGATCTGAAGAAGTGGGAAAATAATGCCAAAGCCAAGAAGTGGCTTGTTTGTGGACTTGGTCCTCATGAGTACAACAGACTCCAAGGTTGTTCCACTTCTAAGCAAATTTGGGACACACTGCAAGTGGCCCATGAAGGAATAACTCAGGTGAAGTGTTATAAAGGAACTCTATTGTACTCTTAGTATGAATAATTTGCTATGAAGGATGGAGAAACCATTCAGGAGATGTACACAAGGTTCACTACATTGACAAATAAACTAAAATCTCTTGGAAGGATTATCCCCGAAGAAGAAAGAGTTGAGAAAACTTCAAGAAGTATCTAAGGAGAGGAAAGGGTTCTTCAAGAAGTGGAAGCTACAGCAAGGCAATGCTACACGTGTGGAAAGACTGATTTCATGATCAAAAACTGTCCTTTGTGGGAACTTGAATTGAAGAAGGAAAGAGCTGAACGACGGAATAAGAAGAAGGAACAGGTTCATCCCAAGAAAGGAAACAACGAAGGATCAACCAAAGCTATGGTCGCTGCTTGGGTAGAAAGCTCAGATGAAAGCTCAGATAATGATGTCACCACCCTAATTTCCCTCCGCAGGATGTCATGATGGCACCTAGTCTCTAAGACTAAGTAAGCCTAACATTCATGTAGAAATAACTGAGATAATAATTTAAGTCTCAAAACTCAACAACTAATATAAAGAAAGTCTCAACAACTCAAATATATATATATATATATATATATATAAAATAGCCCAAAACCCGACGAAATATAAGTCACAAGCTCTATGAAGTGATATTGAATATCACTATACATCAAAGTCTAATAAAGTATAAGAAAATAAAACAGTCTAGGTAGAGGGGTACTCCGAGGCCTGCGGACGCCGGCAGGTATACCTTGAAGTCTCCGAAACTGAGCTCTCGCTAGTGCCTAGACTGGTAAGAGGTACCTGGATCTGCACAAAACGATGTGCAGAAGCATACCATGAGTACACCACAACGGTACCCAGTAAGTTTCAAGCCTAACCTTGGTAGAGTAGTGACGAGGTCAGGTCAAGGCCCTACTGGACTAAATAAGAAACTGAACAAGTGTATACCAGTAAAAATAATGATAGCAATAGAAATGAGACAATTGAAGAAGTACACCTAGAATAGCTACACTGAACTAAGGAAAATAATACTTCACAGAAGAAAACAAGGGATACTATGACACGGAACAAAACAACAAAAAACATAAGTGAAGAAATAAAAAGTATCAACAAGAGTCATTACCGAGGTATTGCCTCATCGTCTCAAATCAAAAATCAATTCACAATCTTTCCTTATATCACCGTGGGAGCCTTGTATTTAGTTTTGAAAATCCTTTTCCTAAAATAGCATCCCACGTTTTATCCCACCTTATCACACTGCATGGCTTCTAGTAGTTCCCCTACTAGCCACGCATATCAAGCCCACCTTATCTTTCCGCATACTTTTCAACCCCAAAACCTAATACCACCACATGCGTATCAATATCACAACGTATCACAAATCACACCTCGTGTGCCCAAAATCATAACCTGCCAAAGAAACCAACAACAACAATGTTTTCACAATATAGAGACCATGGCTCAACTAGAATGTACACAAAAGTCTCAACAATAATAACCGGTAGTGAATAACTCAACAAGAATAGTATTTCACAACTTAACACTTTTCCTCAATGTGAATCACGGCCTTTATAACTCAATGCCAATTTCAACAACAAGATATTCCAAGAATAACAACTTCAAGTAAAGAGTTCAACGGTTCCATAATGAATATGGAATAAAGGAAACAAGAACTTCAACTAAACATGTAGAGCGATTAGCAAATAAGAGATAAGACAAGTAGAACATGTGAAAATAGACTAATGATGATGAATATAACATGTTAAAATAACTCAATTAAGGTATGAAAGGAAACTACATAGCACATACTGGTAAATTTCCATATTTAGCCCATGTACACACTAGTCACCTTGTGTACACAGCTTCCACACATCACAATTATCGCAAAACAACAACAATCCTAAGGGGTAATTCCCCCACACAAAGTAAGGCAAGACACTTACCTCAAAACACGCTAACTCAATCCACTAGTAGGCCTTTCCCTCGATTATCCAACTCTGAAAGGCTCGAATCTAGCCAAAATAATTTCATACCATAAATGTAAACTATAGGAAGTTAATTCGAATAATACAGTTACGATCTTTGCAAAGAAATAACAAGTCAACTCAAAAAGTCAACTCGGGCCCGCATCTCGAAACCCAACCAAAATTATAAAATCTGAACACCCATTCAATAACGAGTCCAATCATACAAGAATTACTCATATTCGACTCCAAATCGCCATTCAAAACCCCAAGTTTTAGTCTATGAAATGTTCACAAATTTTCCCCAAATTTCCAACTCAAATCCCTAATTAGATGATGAAAATAGTAATGGATTCATGAAATATAGTCCAATCCGGGTTAGAATCACATACCCCAATGATTTCCTTGAAAAGCCCTCAAAATATCGCCTCACACCGAGCTCTCTAGGTCCAAATTATGAAACATGAGATGAAACCCACGTTTTGAACTTTAAATTCTATTGCCCAGGTGCTCTTCTTTGCGAATGCGGAAAGTGCCTCGCGTTCGCGAAGCACAAAATATGTTGCTGCCCAAGTCCCTACTATGCGAACACGAGACCCCCCTCGCGAACGTGATGACCAAGCGATCCCAAGCTTCACGAACGCGAAGCCTCATTCACGAAGGGTAAGCCTCGTGATTGCATCCTCACCTTCACGACCGCGAAGGGTAAAATTCCAGCAACCCCTGAAGACTATACGCGAACGCGGAAAAACCTTCGCGAACGTGTAGAAGAAACCAGACCTATGGAAAAACAGTAGCTTAAGCAATCCTCAAGGTTTTGAAATGCGCCAAACATGGTTCGAATTAAACCCGGGGCCCCTGGGGCCTCAACCAAACATAACAACAAGTCCTAAAACATCATACGAACATGCTCGAAGCATCAAATCACATCAAACAACACCAGAACCACGAATCGCGTATTGATTCAAGCCTAATGAACTTATGAACTTTAGAATTTCAAAACTAATGCCGACTCATACCAAAACAACTCCGATTGACTTCAAATTTTGCACACAAGTCATAAATGACATGATGGACCTATTCCAACTTTCGGAATCAAAATCCAACCCCGATATTAATAAAGTCAACTCCCGGTCAAACTTTTCAACCTTCCAAACCTTCAACTTTCCAACTTTCGCCAATTCACGCCGAAATGACCTACGGGCCTCCAAATCAACATCCGGACACACTCCTAAGTCTAAAATCACTATACAGAGCTATTGAAACCGTTAAAACTCCATTGCGGAATCATCTACACAAAATCAAACTACGGTCAACTCTTACAACTTTAACCTCCAACTTAGGGACTATGTGTCCCATTTCACTCTAAAACGCACCCGAAACCAAAACCAAATACCCCGACAAGTCACATAATTACAATATAACATAAAGGAGGCAATAAATAGGGGATCAGGGTTAAAATACTCAAAATGACTGGTCGGGTCGTTACATCCTCCCTCCCTTAAAACAAATGTCCGTTCTCGAACGAGTATAGAGACATACCTGAAGTGGTGAAAAGATGAGGATAACGGCTACGCATACTATGCTCGGTCTCCCAAGTTGCCTCCTCGGCTGGTTGACCGCTCCACTAAACCTTCACTGAAGCAATGTTCTTCGACCTCAACTTTCGGACATGCCTGTCCAAAATGGCCACTGGCTCCTCAACATAAGACAAATCCTCGTCCAACTAGACTGAGCTGAAGTCAAATACATGAGATGGATCGTCGTGATATTTTCGGAGCATAGAAACATTGAATACTGGATGAACTGCAGCTAGACTAGGTGGCAGTACAAGCTTGTAGGTCACCTCTCCAATCCTCTCGAGAATCTTAAAAGGTCTGATATACCTAGGGATCAACTTGACCTTCTTCCCGAACCTCATAACACCATTCATGGGCGAAACCCGGAGCAAGACCCGCTCCCCAACCATGAATTCAACATCGCGAACCTTCCAATCCGCATAACTCTTCTGTCTTGATTGGGCTGTGCGAAGCTGATCTTGAATCAATTTAACCTTTTCCAAAGCATCTTGAACCAAGTCTGTACCCAATATCCCAGCTTCAGCCGGCTCAAACTAACCCACCGGAGACCGATACCGCCTCACATACAAGGTCTTATATGGAGCCATCTGAATGCTCGACTGGTAGCTGTTATTTTAGGCAAACTATGCACGCGGAAAGAACTGATCCCAAGAACCTCCAAACTCCATCGTACATGCATAGAGCATATCCTCTAATATATGAATAGTGCACTCATACTGTCTGTCTATCTGAGGGTGAAATTATGTACTCAACTCAACTCGTGTGCCTAACTCGCGCTGTACGGACCTCCAGAACAATAATGTAAACTGCGTAACCCGGTCAGAGATGATGGATACTGACACACCATGAAGTCTGACGATCTCGCGAATATAGACCTGAGCCAACTGCTCTGAAGAATAAGTAGTCACCACTGGAATGCAATGAGCCAACTTGGTCAACCTATCTACAAACACCTATCCGTGGGAGCCCAACAACAAAATCCATAGTAACCCGCTCCCATTTCCAGTTTGGAATCTCTAGCCTCTGAAGCAATCCACCTGACCATTGATGCTCATACTTCACCTTCTGACAATTTAGGCACCGAGCTACATACTCCACTATGTCCTTTTTCATTCTCCTCCATCAATAGTGTTGCCTCAAGTCCTGATACATCTTGGCGGCACCCGGATGAATGGAGTACCGCGAACTGTGGGCCTCCTGAAGAATAAACTCACGCAAACCATCTACATTGGGCATACATAGCCTTCCCTGCATCCGTAACACACTGTCTTCCCCAATCGTGACTTCCTTGGCATCGCCATGCTGAACTGTGTCCTTGAGGACAAGCAGATGGGGGTCGTCATACTGACGCTCTCTGATACGATCATATAGAGAAGACCGAGAAACCACACATGCCAAAACTCAACTAGGATCCTAAATATCCAACCTAACAAACTGATTGACCAAGGCCTAAACATACCATTCTAGCGGCTTCTCCGTTGTCGGTAGATATGCTAAACTACCCAAGCTTTTCGCCTTTCGACTCAAGGCATCGACCACCACATTGGCTTTACCGGGATGCTATAAAACGGTGATATCATAATCCTTAAGCAACTCTATCCATCTCCGCTTCCGCAAGTTAAGATCCATTTATTTGAACAGATGTTATAGACTCCGGTGGTCGATATAAAGCTCACAAGGGACACCGTACAAATAGTGTTGCCATATTGTCAGGGCATGAATGCTAGCTACTAACTCAAGGTCATGGATAGGATAGTTCTTTTTATGCACCTTTAACTATCTAGATGCGTAGGCAATCACCCTACTGTCCTGCATCAACACCGCGCTGAGGCCAACACGCGACACATCACAGTACATAGTATAAGACCCCGAACCCGTAGGCAACACCAACACTGGGGCTGTAGTCAAAGCAGTCTTGAGCTTTTGAAAGCTCTCCTCACATTCCTCGATCTACCTGAATGGAGCACCCTTCTGGGTCAATCTGGTCAAAGGTGTAGCGATAGATGAGAAACCCTCTACGTATCGATGGTAATACCCTACCAAACCAAGAAAACTCCGGATCTCAGTAGCTGAAGACGGTCTAGGCCAACTCTGCACTGCTTCAATCTTCTTTGGATCCACTTTAATTCCCTCGCTTGACAGTACATGACCCAAAACTGCCACCAAATCAAGCCAGAATTCACACTTTTAAAATTTTACATATAACTTCTTTTCTCTCAAGGTCAAAAGCACGGTCCTCAGGTGCTGCTCATGATTCTCCCGGCTCCGGGAGTACACTAAGATGTCGTCAATAAACACAATGATGAATGAGTCAAGATAGGTCCGAAATACACTGTTCATCAGGTGCATGAATGTTGCTGGGATGTTGGTTAGCCCAAATGACATAACAAGGAACTCGAAATGACAATACCGAGTCCCGAAGGCAGTCTTCGGAATATTTGGCTCCCGAATCTTCAACTGATGATAGCCTAAACGTAAGTTAATCTTTGAGAACACTCTGGCACCCTGTAGCTGATCAAATAGGTCATCACTACGTGGCAATGGATACATGTTCTTCACTGTAAACTTGTTCAACTGTCGATAATCAATACACATCAGCATCAAACCATCCTTCTTCTTTACAAATAAGACCAGAGCACTCGAAGGTGATACACTAGGCTGAATGAAACCCTTATCAAGTAACTCTTTCAACTGCTCATTTAATGCCTTCAGCTCCATTGGGGTTATACAATGTGGTGGAATAGAAATGGGATGATCAATACCAAAATCGATATCCCTATCGTGCAGCATGCCCGGAAGATCCACTGGAAATATATCTGGATAGTCCCTCACTACCGGAACTGACTCAACAGTAGGAGTATCAACACTAACATCTCACATACACTAGATACGCATCATATCCCTTCCCAACTATCTGCTATGCCTAGAGGAAAGACACCACCCTGCTAGGAATATAATCCAAAGTACCCCTCCACTCCAACCGTGACAAACCTGGCATAGACAACGTCACTGTCTTGGCGTGGCAATCAAGAATAACATGATAGGGAGACAACAAGTCCATACCCAAGATAACATAAAAATTTACCATATTGAGTAACAATAGGTCAGCTATGGTCTCAAAACCACGAAGAACAACTAAACACGCCCGATACACACGGTCAACAACAATGGGATCTCTCACAGGCATGGATACATAGACAGGAGAACTCAAAGAATCATGGGACATACCCAAATATGGAGCAAAGTAAGATGATGCATAGGAATAAATGGAGCCTGTATTAAACAAGACCGATGCATCTCTATGATAAATCGGAACATGTGATAACTGAGATGGATACAACCGCCTCTGTCCTAGTAGGAAGAGCATAACATATGGCATGGCTTCCCCCTCTAGGGCGACCTCTACCCGCCCGATCTCCACATTTGGCTGGCTGTGCAGGTGGAGTGGCAACTGGTGCGGTGACCAAGTCTTGTGAAGCCTGAGAGCCCTGTGAAATACGTGGGGCCCGAGCAGTCTATGGAGGTGCACCCTTCCTAAGTTTGGGCCAGTCCCTCACCATATGACGAGTGTCACCACACTCAAAACAAGCTCTCGGAGGATGTGGCTGCTGGAACTGGCTCGGGCCTGATCAGCTGGATTTACCGCTAAAATCACCCCGTGCAGGAGGTGCACTAGAAAGTGGCAGTGCATAATGGGCAACCTGAGGCATGGGAGTAGCCAGAATGCCGCTGGAAGCTGGAAGTGCTGAATGAATAGGATAGCTCACATAGCCTCTACCATGACGGGCTGTAACTGGGGAACAAGCACCACTATATGTGCTAGAATCTTGAGGGCTCTTGGCCTCCCTCTCCTCTCTCTCCCGGGCCCACATACCTTTCTATCTCGTAGCGATCTCCACCACCTGCTGGTATGGGATGTCCATCACCAACTCACGAGCCATGCTGAATCTGATACCAGGGTTGAGCCCTATGATAAATCGGCGAACTCTTTCTTTGATGGTGGAGACTAAAGCTAGTTCATGTCGGGACAACTCACTAAACCTGACAACATACTCTGATACGGTCATAGCACCCTGGCGCAACTGCTCAAACTCTGCGTGCCATCCATCACTATGGCTCTGGGGAACAAACTCCCTCATGAACATCTCTAAGAACTAGGCCCAGGTGAGTGAAGTTTCCTCGGCCGTGCTACCCAACTCATACGCTCGCCACCACTGATAAGTCGCTCCCTTAAGTTGGAACGTAGTGAAAGCAACCACACTCGACTCCACTATACCCATAGTACGACGGATACGGTGGCACTCATCAAGAAAACCCTGGGCATCCTCTGAAGCCAAACCGCTGAAAGTAGGAGGGTGGTACTTCTTGTACCTCACGAGCCTGAGCTGCTCCCCCCTTAGAAGTTGCTGCCCTAAACTTGGGCTGAACTGGGACAATCAGCTGCACTGATATGACCTCTGGGACCTAGTCAACCTGTACCCGCTGCTCTGGGGTACGGGCGGCGGGAGTCTGTGCTCCTCCCCTGGCCTGCGATGTGGCAGGAGCAAGTGGAATCAACCCCGCATGAGCTAAAGTGCCAAACATGCTCAAAACCTAGGTGAGAGTTTCCTGAAGTGCAAGGGTAGTAACAGGCATCTCAAGTGTTTGCTCTCCAACTGGAACTACTGGTGGCTCCTTTGTAGCAGCTCGTGCAGGTGCTCTGGCTGTACCACGTGGCCGTCCTCAGCCTCTGCCCCGACCCCGGCCCCGACATCTTGCGGCTCTAGCAAGGGGAGCGGGTGTCTGATTATAAGATCCAGCTGTGTGCGTCCTCAGCATCTGTGAAAGAATAGAAAGACATAGATTTAGAATTTTGAAGTCAATCAATTCACACGATAAGGAATCAAGGTAGTGATACTTTTCCTAATAGTTCCATAGCCTCTCGAAGATAAGTATAGACGTCTCTGTACCGATCCGCGAGACTTTACTAAACTTGCTTGTGACTCATAACACCTATGAACTTAGAGCTCTGATACCAACTTGTCACGACCCCAATTTCCCTCTGTAGGATGTCATGATGGCGCCTAGTCTCTAAGACTAGGTAAGCCTAACATTCATGTGCAAATAACTGAGATAATAATTTAACTTTCGAAACTCAACAACTAAAATAAAGAAAGTCTCAACAACTCAGTATATATATAATAGCCCAAAACCCGGTGAAATACAAGTCACAAGCTCTATAAAGTGATACTGAATATCTCTATACATCATAGTCTAATAAAGGATAAGGAAATAAAATAATCTAGGTAGAGGGGGACTCTGAGGCCTGCGGACGACAATAGGTATACCTTGAAGTCTCCGAAACTGAGCTCTTGCTAGTGCCTGGACTGGTAGGAGGTACCTGAATCTGCATAAAAATGATGTGCAGAAGCATAGTATGAGTATACCACAACGATACCCAGTAAGTGCCAAGACTAACCTCGGTAGAGTAGTGACGAGGTCAGGTCAAGTCCCTACTAGACTATATAATTATATAACAATGAAAATACTGATAGCAATAGAAATAAGGCAATAGAAAGTATCAACAAGAATCACTACCGAGGTAGCGCCTCGTAGTCTCAAATCACAAATCAATTCACAATCTTTCCTTATATCACCGTGGGAGCCTTGTATTTAGTTTTAAAAATCATTTTCCTGAAATAGCATCCCGCGTTTTATCCCACCTTATCACACTGCATGGCTTCTAGTAATTCCCCTACTAGCCACGCATATGAAGCCCACCTTATCTCACCGCATGCTTTTCAATCCCAAAACCTTATATCACCGCATGCGTATCAATATCACAATGTATTATAAATCGCACCTCGTGTGCCCAAAATCACAACTTGCCAAAGAAACCAACAACAACAATGTTTTCACAATAAAGAGCCCATGGCTCAACTAGAATGTACACAAGAGTCTCAACAATAATAACCGGTAGTGAATAACTCAACAAGAATAGTATTTCACAACTTAACACTTTTCCTCAATGTGAATCACGGCCTTTATAACTCAATGCCAATTTCAACAACAAGATATTCCAAGAATAACAACTTTAAGTAAAGAGTTCAATGGTTCAATAATGAATATGGAATAAAGAAACAAGAACTTTAACTAAACATGTAGAGCGATTAGCAAATAAGAGATAAGACAAGTAGAACATGTGAAAATAGACTAATGATGATGAATATAACATGTTAAGATAACTCAATTAAGGCATGAAATGAAACTACATAGCAAAAACTGGTAAATTTCCATATTTAGCCCATGTACACACTAGTCACCTTGCGTACACAGCTTCCACACATCACAATTATCGCAAAACAACACCAATCCTAAGGGGTAATTTCCCCACACAAAGTAAGGCAAGACACTTACTTCAAAACACGCTAACTCAATCCACTAGTAGGCCTTTCCCTCGATTATCCTACTCCGAAAGGCTCGAATCTAGCGAAAAAAATTTCATACCATAAATGTAAACTATAGGAAGTTAATTCGAATAATACAGTTACGATCTTTGCAAAGAAATAACAAGTCAACTCAAAAAGTCAACCCGGGCCCGTATCTCGGAACCCGACCAAAATTATAAAATTTAAACACCCATTCGATAACGAGTCTAATCATACAAGAATTACTCATATTCGACTCCAAATCACCTTTCAAAACCCCAAGTTTTAGTCTATGAAGTTTTCACAAATTTTCCCCAAATTTCCAACTCAAATCCCTAGTTAGATGATGAAAATACTAATGGATTCATAATATATAGTCCAATCCATGTTAGAATCAGTTACCCAAACGATTTCCTTGAATAACCCTCGAATAATCGCCTCACACCCTGCTCTCTAGGTCTAAATTATGAAACATTAGATGAAACCCACGTTTTGAACTTTAAATTTTGCTTCCCAGGTGCTCTGCTTCGCGAACGTGGAAAGTACCTTGCGTTCGCAAAGCACAAAATATACTGTTGTCCAAGTTCCTACTATGCGAACGCGAGAACCCCCTCACGAACGCTATGACCAAACGATCCCAAGCTTCGTGAACGCGAAGCCTCATTCGCGAATGCATAGACCAAACGCGTGAGGTCCCCCAGCCTGCCTTTCTTATACGCGAATGCGATTAACCTTGCGCGTTCGCGATGAACAACCTTAGTAAGCCTCGCAATCTCGTCCTCACCTTTGCGAACACGAAGGGTAAAATTCCAGCAACCCCTGAAGACTATGCATGAATGTGGGAAAACATTCGCGATCGCTTAGAAGAAAACCAGACCTGTAGAAAACCAGTAGCTTCAGTAATCCATAAGGTTCTGAAATGCGCCAAACATGGTCCGAATTACACCCGAGGCCCCCGGGACCTCAACCAAATATACCAACAAGTCCTAAAATATCATACGAATACGCTCGAAGTGTCAAATCACATCAAACAACACTAGCACCATGAAGCACAGATCGATTCAAGTCTAATGAACTTCTGAATTTTAAAACTAATGTCGATTTATACCAAAATAACTCCGATTGACTTCAAATTTTGTACACAAGTCATAAATGACACGACAGACCTATTCCAACTTTCGAAATCAAAATGTGACCCCGATATGAATAAAGTCAACTCCCAATCAAACTTTCCAACCTTCAACTTTCCAACTTTCGCCAATTTATGTCGAAATGACCTACAGACCTCCAAATAAACATCTGGACATGGTCCTAAGTATAAAATCACCATACAGAGCTATTAGAACCATCAAAAATCTATTGGGGAGTCATCTACACAAAAGTCAAGCTACAATTAACTTTTACAAGTTAAACCGCTAAAGTAGGGACTATGTATCCCATTTCACTCTGAAACTTACCTGAAACCAAAACCAAACACCCCGGCAAGTCACAGAATCAGAATATAACATAGATTAGGAAATAAATAGGGGATCGAGGTTAAAATACTCAATATAATCGGCCGCATCGTTACAGATGATGATGATGATGATGAACGAGCACTAATGACTATTGGAGAATCTAGTGAAGAAACTGAGGTAAGTGTCTTTCATCTCAAAGACAAGATTAATTTTTTGTCTAAAGAAAGATTATATAAATTATTACTAGAGCTGATTGATGAATCTGAGGATGTGAAGAATGAAAAAGAATTGATGTCAAAAGAATATGTGATTTTGAAAGCTAAGTGCAAAAACCTGGAACTTAGGACTTGTGAAACTGAAAGTGAAAATAATGTGTTGAAGAACCAGGTTCATGCACTAGGTACAACTATCCTAGAACTTAGATCTAAAAATCTAAAATTTAAATTAGGAATAGGTAAAAACATAGCTGGTCACACACAACTCACTTTAGAAGAAAATGTAGGAAAATGAAAGATGAGTTGTATAAAAGGGATGAACTAGTAAGAGGACTTGGCTTTGGGAACTCTGCACCTAAGTTGGATCCCAAAAGAAAGTACCTCACACTCTCTGAGAATAAAATTTACACACATTGTGGTAACACTGGTCACTATAATAGTGATTGCATTTCAAAGGAAAAGGCAGATCAAAAGAACAAAAATTTTGTTCGAGGAAACAATAGGCTGCCAAGTTGGGCTAAAAAGAATATGATTTATCCTTTTGCCTATAGAAAAGGACCCAAACTAGTTTGGGTTCCTAAGACAAACCATTAATTTCTTATGCAGGTCCAAGTGAAGGGGAGCATCCAAATATGGTACATGGATAGTGGCTGCTCAAAGCACAGGACAGGAATCAAGAATGAGTTCCTTTCACTTGAGGACCTTAAATGAGGTAATGTCTCATTTGAAAATGGAAAGAAAGGTAATATCACTGGGGTTGGAAAGGTAGGTAAGTCTGATTCTCACTCTATTGAGAATGTCTACTTGATAGATGGACTGAAGTACAGTCTAATAAGTGTATCACAATTTTGTGATAGAGGTAATATAGTAGCCTTCACCTTTATAAAATGCTTTGTGAATAATCTTACTACTGACAAGATAGTTTTGCAGGGAAAAAGAGTGAATAACATATATGTGCTGGATATGTCCACACTTTTAGATAATGAACTCACTTGCTTAAGTGTGTTGGACAATGATCCCTCATTTGGCACAAGAGACTTGGACATGCCAGTCTAAGCCGACTCAACAAACTAGTCTTCAAGGACTTGGTGATAGGGTTACCTAACATTAAGTTCAAGGAAGATAAAGTTTGTGAGACTTTTGCAAGGGGGGAGCAGGTAAGATCTTCTTTCAAAAGCAAGAAAATGGTAAGTACTACCAGGACGATGGAACTGGTCCATATGGATCTGTGTGGACCAATGAGAATAATGAGCAAAGCTGGTAAGAGATATGTTATGGTACTTATTGATGATTACTCTAGGTTTACTTGGACACTGTTTTTAACATATAAATATGAGGCATTTGACATGTTCACTTGATTTGTTAGAAAAACTCATAAACAACTAGGTAATCAACTTGCATCAATTTGGTCTAATCATGGTACTGAATTTGAGAATGCTAAATTTTCTGAATAATGTGATGAGCATGGCATATATCATAATTGTTTTGCTTCTAGAACTCCACAACAAAATGGAGTAGTTGAAAGAAAGAATAGGACAATGGAGGAAATGGCTAGGACTATGCTACTTGCTAGTAAATTGCCCCATAGCTTCTGGACAGAAGCTATGAATACTGCATGCTACATCATAAATAAGTACATGACTAGACCTCTCGTTGAGAAGACGCCATATGAGTTACTGATAGGTTATACGTATCCCTGTTATGTTTTGATGATCTAACAAACTTATTGATAAGAACCAGATAAGGAACCCGTTACACATCCTCAAGTACTTAAAGAACAACAAGTCTCAATTCGGGGACGTGGTTCAACTCTTCAGAGTCAAAGGAACAACAAAGGGAACAGATGGCCACCAGTTCCCGTTGGTGACTGTACAAGTCAACTCCCCACACCTATAAAGTTGCTCCCTGCACATGCAATAGTGCAAAAATAGTGCAACAGTAACCTTTATGGGGAATGCCCTTTACCTAACTTGCTTACATCATTCAAGTGATGTCACATATGAGTTATTTACATCAAGCAAAGGTAAAACAAGACATTTGCACATTTAGAATCGATCAACAAAATTCTCTCAAGTCTGTGCCAATATTGCAAGTGATTCTCAAGGGCATCAAGAACAAAGAACAACATAACGAAGGATCAGTTTTATGTATTGAGTCATTACATGTCCTTAGTTGTGTTGCACCTTTGTTAAAGTTCTTTACTTGTAATTCCTACTTAGCTTAGTTAGAAGCATTATGTAGGAAATCTTTGTAAATCATAAACCCTTGTGTTTGTGTCTTGGATAGAGTTAGTCGAGTTGTAAAATCTTTGTAATAGAGTTATTATAAAGTGTCTTGTAATAGAGTTGTTACAAGTTACTGAGGGATTAAAAAGGTTAATTCCTAGGTTACAATAGGTTGTAATATAAAGTTTGCTCAGTAGTGAAGTTGAAATCCTACAAGGATAGGTCGTGGTTTTTAATCCCGTGAGATGGGAGTTTTCAACATAAAACTTCTTTATCTCATTTACCTATTGCAGTGTATGTGTGTTCTGTGGGAACTAATAGAGAACCTGATTCTCTATATAGTTTGGTGGACCCTTAAATTCTATCAATTGGTATCAGAGCATGTTCTTTCTATCAGGCTAACAACTAGAAAGGATCCTCATGGATACTCTACTAAACTTCGAAGAAGGTCAATCTACCTACAGGCCACCAATATTAAATGGCCAATACTCTGGATGGTGAAAGACTAGGATGCACGACTTCATCATGGCTAAAGACTTAGAGCACTGGGACCTCATCTACGATGAACCCTTCATCCCCATAAAAAAACCATTGGCGACCCAGCTGTAACAATCCCCAAAACAAGAAATGAGTTCAATGATGCTGACCGCAAGGCCATAGAAAAGAACTTTCGTGCAAAGAAAATTCTTGTCTGTGGTATCAGTCCTGATGAATACAACGGGATCTCAGCATGCCAATCTGCTAAGGACATCTAGGAGGCTCTCCAAACAGCCCATGAGGGAACAACACAAGTTAAGCAATCAAATATTGATATGCTTACCATAGAATATGAGCTTTTCAGAATGAAAGATGATGAATCTATCCAGGACATGCATACTCGATTCACTTCTATCATCAATGAGATTCACTCTCTTAGAGAAATTATTCCAAGAAACAAACTTGTCAGGAAAATATTTAGTGTACTGCCCAGTTCCTGGGAAAGCAGAGTGAACGCTATCACAGAGGCAAAGGACTTGCAGAAGCTGACCATTGATGAACTTGTTGGCAATCTGAAAACGTATGAAATGAAGAAAATGAAGGACAATGAAAGAAGAGAGCCCAAAAGAGAGAAGAACCTTGTCCTCAAGACAGACAACAATGAATCAAGTGGTGAGGATGCTGATATGGCTTACTTGACAAAGAGATTTTAGAAGATGGTCCGCAAAAATGGAGGTATTCCAAAGAAGGGCAGCTCTAGCAAGCCAAGAGGCTATGACTTATGTCATAAGTGTGGGAAGTCAGGGTACTTCATCAAAGATTGTCCTCTCCTCAAGCAAAATTAGTACAAGTACAACTCAGACAAAGCAGTTAAGAGGAACCAAGTTCCTGACAAATGATTCAAAAGAAAAGATGTTGCCGACAACATTGTTAAACACTTTCTTGCTGCATGGGGAGACTCCTCAAGTGAATCTGGCGAAGATGATGACAAAGGTGAAAGCTCCATGATGGCAGTAGAAAGTGAAGCAACTGAATATGACTCTATCTTTGCCTCGATGGAACAATCTGATGATGATGAACATGACAATGAAGATGAGGCAAACGTTTTGGATGTTTAAAGAAATTTGAAATCCTATTCTCAAAAGAAGCTTATATCTTTGACTAATATTTTAATTGATACTTATCAGAGTCTCATTAATGATAAAAATGCGCCGACCACGGAACTAGGAAAAATAGAACACGAGAGAGATGATCTAATGGTGGTTGTGGTTGATCAAAGAGATATCATTGAGAGTTTAAAAAGGGAAAAGATACTTTGACTGGGAGAATTGCAAACATAGAGCATGAGAGAGATGACCTATTAGTAGTAGTCGTGGACCTAAAGGAAATAATTAAGGAACTAAAAAGAGAAGGTAGGCATGAGATTACCCAAAAGGGAAAGGAAGTTGCAAGTGAGGCACACCTTAGGCTTGAAAATGAGATAAATCAGTGAAATCTAGTCTATGTGCTGAACTTGAGAGAAACAGATAGCTTCAGGAAGATCTAGGCATAGTTAAGAATGATCTAGAAAAATCACTCAAGTGGACCTGGTCCACTGATGCTATCACTGCCTTGTATAAAAACAATGGGGAAAACAGGCAAGGGAAAGGGTTCCAAAGGGAAAGACTCCTTACAACCCTCATAGAAAGTATATTACTGTACCTGATAACTGGCTTTGCACTCACTGTGGCAACACTGGCACTTTAAGGAAACCTGTAAGGCCAAGTTTCAGTCTCAACAGAAAAACAAAGTTTTTGCTAAAAAGGTAACTACTGTTAGAGAACCCGGTCCCTTATATAAAACTTGTGTGATGCCTGCTTGGACCAAGAAGGTCCTGATTCATCCCTTTTCTCATTACAAGGGACCCAAACTTATTTGGGCTCCTAAGTCTAACCCTTGATTTCCTTGTGCAGGGAGCAGTGAAAGGGAGCAGCCAATAATGATACATGGATAGTGGCTGCTCGAAGCACATGACTGGAAGCACAAATAATTTCCTTTCACTCAAAGCCTTGCAAGGAGGGAGTGTATCCTTTTGAAACGGCAAAAAGGGATACATTCTGGGAATTAGAAGAATTGGGAAGTCTCTTTCTCACTCAATTGAAAATGTGTACTACATGAATGGACTGAAGTACAACCTGTTAAGTGTCTCCCAAATCTGTGACAAGGGCAACAAGAGTGGTGATCTCAACTGTCTAAGTGTTGTTGATGATGATGCTGAACTATGACATAGAAGGATGGGTCATGCAAGTTTCACGTTTCTGAACAAGTTGGTCAAGAAGGACCTGGTTCGTGGCTTGCCCAACTCAAGCTTCAAGGATCACAAAGTGTGCGATGCAATGTGTTGAGGAAAGTATACATGTGATCTTTTATGAATCTCACCACTCATGTGGGAAGGATTCATATGATAAGATTGATCAAGAGGGAGAACAGTCAACTGTCCCTGGTGAAGTTATTGACATGGCAAATGGAAAAACTGACATGATGAGTTAGGTCAAGGATTCAAATGACAATGGCACAAATGAATCTCTAGCTGACATAGAGGAACCCGATTCCTCAATCACAACAAGTGAAGCTGAAAATAGAGTTACTGATGCAGATGAAGGGACCCCACATACAGAGAGAGAATCACATTCAAAAATACCTGGACCATCCCACAACAAGATTCGGGTCTCTAACTGGAAACACAAAAGTTCACATCCTCTGGAAAATGTGATCACTCCTCTTGATTCAGGAATTCAAACCAGATCAAAGGCAACAAACGCTCTTGTCTGCTCAGCTTTTCTCTCTTAAATTGAGCCCAAGAATATCAAGGAAGCATTAAAAGATGCCGATTGGATTACAGCTATGCAAGAAGAACTCCATCAATTTGAGAGGAACAATGTATGGCACCTGGTTCTACGACCTACTGACAGAACTATTATAGGAACCAGGAGGGTATTCAGAAACAAACTTGATGAGTTGGGAAACACAATAAGGAACAAGCTAAGGCTAGTAGTTCAAGGCTACAATCAGGAAGAAGGGATTGACTATGATGAAGCTTTTGCTCCAGTTGCTCGAATGGAGGCCATCAGAATTCTTATTGCCTTTGCATCTCATATGGAATTCATAATGTTCCAAATGGATGTCAAAAGTACTTTTCTAGATGGCTTTCTAAAAGAAGAAGTCTTCGTCAAGCAACCACCTGGTTTCGAGTGCCATCAGCATTCCGAGCACGTGTTTAAACTTGACAAGGCATTATATGGACTGAAGCAGGCTCCTCGTGCATGGTATAAAAGGCTGTCCAAGTTTATGTTGACTACATCATCTTTGGGGCAACAAATGATTCTCTGTGTGAAGAGTTTGCAACGCTCATGGGAAGTGAGTTTGAAATGAGCATGATGGGAGAATTGAATTTCTTCTTGGGTTTACAAGTCAACAAAATGTCTAAGGGCACAATGAGAATTCAGCAGAAGTACATCAAAGAGTTTCTGAAAAAATTTGAGATGGAGAGTTCAAAGATCATTGATACACCTATTGCCACTGCCACTCGCCCGGATATGGAGGAACCTGGTTCTCCTGTAAACGAGACTATGTATAGAGGCATTATTGGGTCACTTCTGTATCTCACAGCAAGTAGACCAGACATTATTTTCTGTGTGGGACTCTATGCCAGGTTTCAATCCAATCCAAAGGAGTCTTATCTGAAGGCTACAAAGAGAATTCTGAGGTATCTCAAAGGAACGCATGACCTGGTTCTCTACTATCCCTTAAGAGATAACTTTGACTAAATAGGGTATGTTGATGCTGACTATGCTGGTTATCTGGTGGATAGGAAAAGCACTTCTGCAGCTGAGTATGTGGCGGTTGCCTCTTGCTGTGATCAACTGTTGTGGATCAAGAAACAGCTAGAATATTTTGAGACAATGTTGATAAAGGGTTCATCTGCATGAAGTTTTGCAGCACAAAAGATCAAATTGCAGATATCTTCACCAAAGCACTAAGCAGAGAGCACTTTGAAAGGAATCGCTTTGCACTAGGGTTGATGAAGTCTAGCTAGGGACCTGATCCCTCGATGATTGGCTATGAAAGAAATGTACAGGTAAAATAGCTAAAAAGTGTTTTCTGGCAAAGTCTAACTCACCTCTATACTGTTACAGGTAGACACGCATGACGATTACAGAGCAGACAAGTAGCTAATACATTGCACGTTGGTCAAAGGATAAGGCTTACATTTTCAAACTCTGTCAGGGAACCTGGTTCCTTTGACACAGGTTAGTAGCTCCTCTGTACTCTCATGTATAATTTTTTAAACGGCTGAAGCGGCACAATTTTAAAACTTCTTGAATCAAAGCATCTCACCCTTTATGAAGCGACCCGACTACCCAAATTTGATACCCAACCAGTTTATAACTCCTCTCAAATAAATCCATTCACAGTCACTTTCAGAACTATTCATATCACGAATCCAAAATTCCCCTTTTTCCTTCTTCAAACTCTCTTATTCAACTAACTACACTCCACCATGTCTGACAATTAGGAAACACAAAATATTCCAAGCATCGTCTCCACTGTGTCCTCATCCATTGAAACACCGGTGATAGAACCCACACTCCCTATTCTAACTAGTCCAAACCCTAAGCTAGAGTCACAACCACCCTCTGCTTCTTCTCTAACCTAGTCGAGTTCTGGTTTTCATCGGAGTCGAAAAGATCGACTCCCGAGAAATTTGTGGTTGTGACCTCTACTTTTGCCTCGCCGGAAAAGATGGTTGACGAAGACACAGTGGATGGAGAAGAAAATCATGAAATTTCTAGTCTACAAGTGGAAAACAGTTCTGCTAAAGAACAAGGTGTGAGTCATACCAGTGATGAATTGACAATGCCAACCCCGGTCTTGGATCCTACAGGTAATGATTCTCTTATGCATTCTGAAGTTACTTTGGAGTTACAAGAACAGGAGGCTATAGAAAATATACTTTCAATCGCTGCTGAGGCAAGTCTGAATGGAAGTTATGAGGGTGTGTCTGAGTTTCAGGGGGATGATAATGGTACAGAGGTCGAGGGAAGGAAATTGGTGCATGTCAAAAATTTGGCACCAGACAGTACTACTGGGGAACTTCCTGAGGGACCTGATCTCTCCATACAAGAGGAGCACTATGCTCCTACTTGGGATGAAACTCCCTATTCTTCTATAGAACCCCAGGTCAATACTGATCCCGCTTCCTCTCTTCATTTCTATGCTGAGTCATTGGCCATTGTTCCTCCCGAGATGCGATCTCTGCCTGAGGAGGAAACTGAATGGAGTGAAGATGACTATGATAATGTGGCTCTTGCGAGCTTCATCAGGACTAGGAGTAGTCAGGCAGCTCCCCAAGAGTTAATTTCTAAGAGACATATCACTAGGTTGCAAAAGAAGGAAGAATTTAAGTCAGTTTTAAGGAAAAGCAAAAAGGAAAAGAAGAAGAGGAGATTGGTGAAAGATGGAAAAGTTGTAAATGAGAAGGTAGTGCCTCATGCACTAGTCGTTGATGTTGATGATGAGGTAGAAGAGGAACCTGGTTCCTTGGTTCGTAATTCCTCAAAGAAACTTACTAATCTAAAGTCCAGAAGGGAGTCATATGTGAGTGAAATGGACTTGAGCAAGGTTGAGGATGAAAGATATTGTGAAAAGGTAGTTGAGGAATCTGAGGAACAAGTGACAGAAGAATCTATTGAAAAAGTGTCTGCGAAAAGGGTGTCTGGGAAATCTGCTGAGAAAGGAAAGAGTTCTCGCACATCACTAAAAAGGAAGGGTGATGCTAGTGAGAAACCTGGTTCCTCCAAAAAGACCAAGATTGATGATACCCAGGATGCTAGCAAGGAAAAAATTAAAAAATCAAAAGGTGTTGTGGGGCCGTACATTTGCCCCTGATATTCTGGATATGGCTGGCATGCGCCAATTGGTGGAGATCTGTTAATTCCAATAGTGGGCACACCTGTTCACAGGTGACTGTCCCAAAGTTTATGAGGACAAAGTGCAAAGTGTTTATGCCGACATCTTTACAGTTGAGGATGATCATATTTGTGTGATGGTGAATGGTGTTGATCTTGTGATGGACTCTGTTGTGCTGGGAACTATCTTGGGAGTGCTTGCTGAGGGTTTATCTTCTGTTTAGGGAACTTGCTCTTCGAACTTTAGAAATTCTATCTTGAAGGATAAGGTAGTCCAGCAAGGGGAACGGGTACACAAGAAGGCCCTCCTTCCAGTATACCAACTGCTGTTTGAATTGGTGAACAAGGTTTTGCTCCCTCGTGCAGAATGAAGGTCAATTACATCTCATGCAGACCTGGTTCCCATGGAAGCACTAGATTGATACACAACTATCAACCTGCATGGCATCATGATAGAACACATGCAGAAGGTTGCAGAGTTCAAGGATGGTAATCATGGGCTGCCTTACGGGTTCCTCCTCACTAAAGTTTTTGAGTACTTCAAAGTCCCTTTGGGAAAAGCCAAAGTGGGTACTCGTAAGCAAACCTTCTCCAAGACCACCCTCGAGGAATGTGAGTGCATTGATAAGGTTGGAGGGGTTGGCAGCACTTCTACTATCTCCTAGTTGATCAACGCCCAAAACAGTGCCACTGATGAGATAAGGAAGCTGAAGGCAAGGAATGCCATTCTTGAGGGTCAGCTAAGCGAGCTTCAGGAGGAACCTGGTTCCCGCAGCTCTCACAGCATAGAGGTTGCCCGTCTGGCCATAGAAAATGCTGACCTCAGGAAACAGGTTGAGGACCTGAAGGAGAAACTGCTCAATGAGCAGATGTCAGCTAATGCTCGCATGGACATAATTCTTAAAACCCTTGCCTCTTCATCTAAGCTTTCCCCCTCCAGTGCTCCCTAGAACATGTTCCCTTTCCTGTATCAAATCCTAGTTTTTGTCCTTTGTTTTAGTTCTGATGATGTTTATGACTGGTACTTCTGTTTTTGCTGTTTTTATTTTGTGGATGTGTTGGTAATAATGGAACTGCTCCCTGCTTAATTTCCAAAAATTAATAGAAGTTCCATCCATTTTTTGTGTATGTCTTGCTCTTTTGCTCCGTTTTTAGTCATTTAATCCCGTGAGCTGGGAGTTATCCACGTAAACCTTCTTTGTATCATTTACCTATTGCAGTGTGCGTGTGTTTCGTGGGAACTAATAGAGAACCTGGTTCTCTATATAGTTTGGTGGACCCTTAAGTTCTATCAGTTACTTAAATGGAGAAAGCCAAATATATCCCACCCTAGGGCATTTGGATGCAAGTGCTTTGTGCACAATAATGGAAAAGACTCCATAGGTAAGTTTGATCCCTGAAGTGATGAGGGAGTATTTTTGGGATATTCTTCACATAGTAAAGCTTATAAGATTTATAACAAAAGAACTATGTGTGTAGAAACAAGTGTACATATAGTTTTTGATGAAACTAACATTTTTATGAAAGGCAGGAACAGGATGATGAAGCAATTGGGCTGGTAAGAAACTCAAATGAAACCACAGCTCAGACTGAAGCTGCACCAGAGGAAGGAACAGGTGATGGAACAGGTCTTTCCACCAAGGGCAACTTGACAGGGGGAACTAAATAGAGAGGAACTGATCCCCAAACCTCGAGGGAACCTGTCCATGAACCTGTTCCTCAGCAACAAAACATTTGAGGAATATCTAAGGAAAACCAGTTGGTTGTGAAACCTTACTAGTATCAAAGTTCTCATCTCATTGGGAATATAATCACTGATCCAACCTCTGGAATCAAAACCAGATCTTCTTTGAAGAACCTTTGTGCTTTTGATGTGTTTTTATCTGATATTGAACCTAAAAATGTTACTAAGGTTTTGCAGGATGCATACTGGATGAATATAATGCAAGATTAACTCAACCAATTTGAGAGAAGTCAAATTTGGCATCTCATACCAAGACCCAAGGATAGATCAGTAATTGGCACCAAATCGGTCTTCGGAAAAAAACTTGATGAAGATTGAACAGTTACAAGGAACAAGGAAAGATTGGTGGTTCAAGGATATAGTCAAGAAGAGGGCATAGACTATGATAAGACGTTTGCTCCTGTTGCAATATTGGAAGCAATTAGACTCCTTATAGCCTTTGCTGCTTACATGGAATTCACTCTTCATCAGATGGATGTCAAGAGTGCCTTCCTTAGTGGCTATCTAAAGGAAGAAGTGTTTGTCAAGCAACCTCCTAGCTTTGAAAGCAAGGAATGCCTTGATCATGTGTACAAGCTTGATAAGGCACTTTATAAGCTCAAGTAGGCTCCAAGAGCATAGTATGAAAGATTGTCAAAATTATTGATTGAGCATGGCTACAAGAGAGGTAAAATTGACAATACTTTGTTCTTGAAAGAAAAATGTAAAACTTTCTTAGTAGTTCAGATATGTGTTGATGATATAATCTTTGGAGCAACTACAAATAGGTTAAGTAAAGAATTTTCTAAGCTAATGGGGAGTGAATTTGAAATGAGTATGAAGGATGAGGTTAATTTCATTTTAGGCTTACAAATTAAACAAAATTCAAATAGAATTATGATCCATCAGCAGAAGTATGTGAAGGAGTTTCTTAAAAGGTTTAAAATGGAAGATTCAAAAGAAATTGGCACTCCTATAGCAACAACCACAAAATTGGATATAGATGAAACTGGTTCATCTATTGATCAGTATATGTATAGTGGAATGATTGGATCTTTGTTATATCTCACTGCTAGTAGACCTGACATTGTTTTTAGTGTAGGCCTTTGTGCTAGATTTCAGGCAAAACCAAAGGAGTCTCACTTGACTGCGATCAAGAGGATCTTGAGATACCTAAAAGCCACCATTGATCTTTGTCTATGGTATCCAAAAAGCAGTAATTTCAATTTAGTGAGATATGTTGATGCTGATTATGTAGGTTTTCTTGTGGATAGAAAGAGCACTTCAGGTATGGTAAACTTTCTTGGCTCATGTCTTGTGTATTGGGCCACCAAAAAGCAAATTTTTTGTGGCCTTGTCTACTGCTGAAACTGAGTATGTGGTTGTTGCCTCATATTGTGGATCAAACACTAATTAGTGGACTTTGAAATTGATGTAGGTTGTATCTCCATCTTTTGTGATAACATTAGTGCAATTAGTATGACCAAGAACCTAGTTCATCACAAAAGAACTAAGCACATAGATGTTAGGCATCACGTTTTGAGGGACAACTATGAGAAATATTTGATTATTGTGGAATTATGTGCTAATGACAAGCAAATAACTGACATCTTCAAAAAAGCTCTAAGTAGAGATCACTTTGAAAGGAACATGTTAGAATTATGGATGATTAAGATCACCTAAAATGAACCAGTTCTAACTCAATAACTGGCTAGATAATTTGTGAATTTTGTAAGTAATTAGATTAGATTTTGCTCAGTCTCATACTTTTATTAGTATGCTCTTGTGCCATGTGGTAAAATGTCTCATTAATCTCTAATGATATTATCTTTATTCTTGGAAAATTCAGACTTACACAAGAGAATTCTCAGTGAAGAACCTATTCATACATGGTATGTACTCTCCACTCCGCATATTTTGAAATAATTGTATTTGAATCATGATAAAAAACAAGAGTCACATTTTATCCCAATCTCCCTCAAGTTTATCTGTTACATACGAACCAGTTTCACCAAAAAGGAGTGTCACGCGCCATAATTGCCTAGATTCTAGGGAAGAGTCCAACGTCCATTCAAACTAACTTTCCTAGTTTGATAAGACTTTTGAACTTCAAAAAATAATTGTTACCCACTCCAACTCTCCCTCTATATCCTCTCTTACCTCTTCTATATTCATCTCCTCTACACACATCAATGGCAAACTAGTTTGAATACCTTTCTTCACCACCCAAAGAATCATCACCCACACCTTCAACCACACCTGCCTCCAAGAAAGGGCGATTCAAAATGCTTGGTCCTAAGCAAGTGGATGGTAGTGAACTATCTAAGAAATTGGATGAAAACTTGAAGGTCGGTTAAGCAGAAGAACCCCAAAAATCAGAAGAATCCTTCAAGTCTGCAACTGCGGGGGAAGAAATTATTTTGTCTGAAACATAATAGGTAACCTCTGGTCTAAATACTGCTTCTGAGGTCATTTCTAATGTGGCTGAAAATATGGAGAACAGATTTGTCCTGGTTGGTACTATTGTTGGGGTAGAGACTACTTAGCCTGGTAAAACTGGTGGTAAATATAAAAAGAAAAAAATAAAAAAAGATTGAGGGTGTTCAAGGAGATTTAAGGTGAAAGGGAAAAGAATGAGTGGTCGAATCTTTACCTACTCCTGTTGGGTTGACTGAAGAAACATGGGCGATGATGTTATGGGGTGAGGAAGCTATTGAGGAGGAAGAAAGTTGGAGAGAAGAAGAAGGTAGTAGATCTGAGGGGATGGTTAGGTTGAGGAAGAGGTTCCAAGAACTTGTTCCATCTGTGAAGGAACTCCTCAAAAATCTACTAAAGAGGTGTCGGATAGATACAATCCAAAGAAGAAAAAAAGCTCGATGTTAAAGTTACTGGAGCTGCTAGGGCACACAAGAAGAGAAAGGCTGCCTCTTCTATCTTTGTAGAGACTCCTCCTACAAGAGGAAGATCTAAAAGGAGTCATAGGAATCAGAGTGAGGCTAAACTTGAAAGAGCCTTAGAAGAGAGTAAAAGAAAAGTTGTTGCAAAGGGAAAGAAGAAAGTGAGTGAACCTGTTGAGGGAATTGAGATTGAGGAGATGAACCTGGTCCTTCACGATGAAGACGGGGCAGAGGAGGTGGAGGTTGTAACTCCAAAAGCAAAGAAATGCAATACTATAAAAAAAAGATTTAGAAGACTCAGAGAGAAGAAGGGTGTCATAACAATTTTATATATACAGTTCACGGCAATATCAAAGCGGTAAAAAGCGGCATTTAGTACATTAGGCTCAAACACGTAAAAATCAGATAATAAACAAAAGGCAAGTATAACAGTTATTCTAAGCTCGAATTCTAAACCCTAAACTAGAGATTCTGGGTTCTTGTCTCCAATAGAGTCGCCAGAGCTATCATACCTCCTTTTTCCCGAGGGGATAGGGGATATGGGAGTTTTTTCAATCAAAGTGACATTATTCGAAATGGGATTATTTGTTTCAGTCAGAGTCACTAGTTGGAATAATTTATGGTGTCCCAAGTCACCAGTTTATTTTAAATCCCAAATCGAGGAAATTTGACTCTATTTTTGTGGTCTGCGAACACAGAAGACTGGGTAAGGAATTCTGTTAACCTAGGAGAAGGTGTGAGGCACTCCCGAGTTCCGTAATTTTAGCACAGTCGCGCGGACTTAGGAAATTTTCTTGTGTATGGAATCATTCCGGATGAGTTCTCTTCAAGCCAAAGGAAGAAGCTCAAAAGGGATTGTCAAGATTATTATTGGGATGAACCATACCTTTTCTGGATTTGTACAGATGGGGTAATTAGGAGGTGTGTACCATAAGAAGAGAAAGGTGATATTCTTGGGGCTTGTCATTATTCGCCATATGGTTGTCATCATAATGGAGCAAGAACGTCGGCCAAAGTGCTTAGTTGTGGTTTCTATTGGCCAACTCTTTACAAAGATGCTAGCGAGTTGGTGAAAATATGTGATGAATGTCAACGGGCCGGTAGAATCTCAAAGAAACATGAAATGCCTCTCACAACCATCTTGGAGATTGATATTTTTAATGTTTGGGGCATTGACTTTGTGGGCCCCTTTTGTGAGTTCTTGTGAAAATACCTACATCTTGGTCGCGGTGGATTATGTATCCAAATGGGTTGAGGTCATCGCTTTACCCAACAATGAGGCGAGAAGTGTAGTGACTTTCTTGAAGAAGAATATTTTCACAAGGTTTGGTAATCCACCTGAACAGATATATGGAAATAATCCCGAAACACTGGCAGAGAGAGTTAAAAGGCAAATTCATCTGAGGCTAAGATGGCAGTTGCAAGAAGATAAACAAAGAACCTGACTAAAGAGCAACTGAAATACAAAGTCAGGAACACTCTCCACCAAAACTAAGTTTAATGGACAAAGCTTGTTTAACTTTCCATGCACATCTGACCTGCTGTATTGCTTGACGAAGTTGTTCCACAGGTGTTGCACTTTTGGCAATTTGGCGAGCAGATCTCTTCATCAATAACTACACAATGGAAAAAACTTTAACACAACTTGGTTTGACTGGCAAATAACCTTCGCAAAATGTTAACAGCATTCATTAGACTATAAAAAAGGTGAAGTAATGACCATGAAACAAAAGCAAAGAAGCAAAGAGAAGAAAAATGCAAACAAACGGAATAAAAACTAGAATAAGAGGTTTGTCAATCAAGTTTTCACTCCAAAATTCAAAGCCTGTTAATACAGAGCCTTCTGTCTTGGTAAAAATAACTAGGTCTGCTAGGAAATCTAGGAAAGTGCAAGTAGTAAAAGAAGAAGAAAGTGAGTAAGAAGAGGAAACTGATGAAGAACATGACAAAATGGTTAAGTTTGGCAAGAGAACAATCTTGAAGGGTAGACTCCTCAAGGACTTGGAGGAGGAAGGAATGGTGATGCTACTGGAGAAGCTAGAACATCAGGTATGGAAGGACATGGTCTTTCAGATGGAAGGAAGACTAGCCCGAGCAAAACTTATTGAGTTTATGGATAACTGTAAGATCAAGAATGGAAGGTAACCAATGTAGTTGAAGGGGTGTCTGTGAGCTTTGATGCCAAGGAACTGGGAGGAATTCTAGGGGAACCTTCTGAAGGATACAATGATTACAATAAACTGAAATGGTTGAGCCTAGAAAACCTACCTACCTCCCCTGCCATTACAAGAAATTTTACTGACAGTGACTTAGAGCTACAACCCAAGGTTGTGTAAAAAAGTGATATAAATCCTGCCCAAAAGCTGCTCTTTGAATTTGCCAATACGATTGTCCTGCCCAGGAAGGAAAGAAGGCACATTGCAACCTTCGTGGACCTGGTCCTTATCGAGTGCCTGCATAGTGGGAGGCAGATCAACTGGTCGGGGTTTATCATCCAGCACCTTGATAGGGTACTCACTAGCACCAAAACTTATGTCATACCCTATGGGTTCATCTCACTGCGGTGCTTGCTCATTTCAAGAATCCCCTCAGGAAATGGGATGCTAGCACAAGCAAAGATCACTTTGGGGCCAATACCTTGACTGTATGTGACTATGAAGTCCATACTGCCCCCAAAGAACCAGGTTCATCCAAGAGGGTGCCTGTGAACAGCAAAGTGAGAGCCTTGGCGCAGGAGGGTGGGGCTAAGGATGCTGAGATTGAGAGGCTGAAGAAGAGGCTGGCTGAAGTAGAAACTGAGAGGGATGCTCTCAGAACTTAGCTTGCAAAAGAAAAGGAGAAGAATGAAGGCATTCTTCATGACATGTTGAAGTTGCTTCAGTCCAAATACCAAGAACCTGGTCCTTCCCAACCTTAAACCCTTCCTAGCCTAGTTAGAAAACCAGTGACTCGAATGGGTTGTTTTTTTGTCTTTTTGCTCATGATACAGTACTTTTATTTCCTTCTATGCTTTGTGGATGACTCTTATCAATGATAAGCATTGCTTTTTGCTCTAATTGTTTGTTGATATTTCTTAGATGGCTAATATCCTTAGATTGATAAGTGATACTTGACTCTATGATTGCATTTGAAGTAGTCTAAATGGCCACGAGTAAGATCTGCTAAAATCTAGTTATCTAACATAATTATGCAACTTGTCGATGATGTCAAAAGGGGGAATATAGGTTGTACTTTTTTACGTTGGACTGTGATGTTTATAACCTATGAACCTGGTCCTTAATGATTTGTGACATTAAAATACAAAATGTTCTAATATTGTGTTGATGTTGAGCTGAGTTGAAACATGTTTCATGCTTATGGAAATCATAGAGTTTGTCATCATCAAAAGGGGAGACTTTGTTGGCCTAAATAAGTTTTGATGTTTGACGAAAGAAACACATGCATGAACCAGGTCCATACACAGTATACACAGGGCATGGGCAGATTCAAGAACAAGGCATGCATGTGAAGGAGATAAAGCATAATTGGTTATATCTGATATCTCCTGAACAAAAAGGTTGCATAATTGATAAGGAGCAAGACTCCTTACTTGAAGAGAACTCTATCCTAGATAAGGGAGGAATTAAAAGTTGAAGATAACTAGAATTCTTTCATCATGGAAGAGTATAGCATTAGAACTCTAGTTAATCCTTATTCTATTAACTCTATATATACCAGTTGTATTCCCTTTTATAGGTATGCAAAAATGCTGAAGTTAAACAAGAGTTGAGAGCAAAATAGCAAGGCATTTTGCAAGCAATTCCTGTGTGTTTTAGTGTGCGAAGCTACATGAACCACCAGTTTCAAGTGTCTCTCTTTTATTCTAGTTTCATTATAGTAGGGATTTTGAGTTGTACCTTTCAGCTCTCTCTAGAAGCATTTGTACTAGGTACTCTGAGTATGTTTTTCAAGTTAGAGTTTGTTGACGGCCAATTTTGACCCTCCTTTCTAAAATTAATTTACTTATACTTAATAATTAACAGTAAATATTTTTGAAAGTATTTTCTAGTAATAAATATTTATTTCTACAAATTATTTAATTATTAGTTTCGAAGTTAATCACTTAGAATTAGTATTATGTAACAAAATATTCACTACTTTAAGATGATTAAAATAACCTTCATATACATCACGTAGGCTGTATAATTAATTTGACAAAGTTACACCTTAATTTCTAGAAAAATAGATTACTATGTTAATATTTTGAAATCAATGCTCTAATTCAAAAATGAAGTATTTATAATAATTGATTACAATAGTTAGCAATGTGTATAATAATTATAATTTTACCATATTTCATTGAAATTGGTTAAGTTTATTTAAATTAGTTTAAAAGGGGATTAAAAGGCAAAAGGCTACAATTGAAAATCTCCAATTAAAAATAAATTCGCTATTCTCTAAACTAATTTTGGCCCAATGCAGAAGCCCATTCCGAAAATACCGAACCCAAACAACCCCTTCAATCCCTGTTGGCAATCCTTGACATTACTTTTTATAATGACCTGGTCGGTCGTTTTGAGAGTATTAGCCCCGAACCCCTATTTATTACCCCATCTATTTCATTCCGTGGTTACGTGACTTGCGGGGAGGTTTGGTATTTGGTTTCAGGGTGAAATAGAATACATAGTCCCTAAAATAGAAATTTAATTTATAGGAGTTGACTGTAGTTCGAATTATGTGAATACAACTCCAGAATGGAGTTTTGACAGTTCCTATAGCACCGTAGGGAGATTTTGGTCTTTGGAGCGTGTCCGGAAGTTCATTTGGAGGTCCATAGGTCATTTCAGAGTTAATTGGCGAAAGTGGAAAATTGGATGATTTTTGGAAAGTTTGACCGGGAGTGGACTTTTTAATATCGGGGTCGGATTCTGATTCCGGAAGTTAGAATAGATCTGCAATGTCAATTGTGACTTGTGTGCAAAATGTGAGATCAATCGGACTTGATTTGATAGGTTTCGGCATCAAATGTAGAAGTTAGAAGTTCAAAAGTTCACTAGGCTTGAATCGATGCGCAATTCGTATTTTGAGCATTGTTTGATGTGATTTGAGGCCTCTACTAAGTTCGTATGATGTTTTAGGAGTGGTTGGTATATTTTGATGAAGTCCCGACGGCCTCGGGTGGATTCCGGATGGTTAACGGATCAAATTTGGATTTGAAGCATTTGCTGGGATTCTGCCTTCTGGTGCATTCGCACCTGCGGAATTCTGCTCGCAGGTGCGAGCTCGCAGAAGCAAGTGGGCAAGCGCAGAAGCGGGGCTGAATAGGGTGGCCAGTGGTCGCAGGTGCGATAAGGAGGTTGCAAAAGCGGAAGAGAGCTTGGGGACGCCGGTCCGTAGAAGCGAACGAGTTTGCGTAGATGTGCACCCGTAGAAGCGGGATTTGCGACCGCATAAGCGATTGGTCAGCGTTAGTGATTTTCCGCATATGCGGTTGACTGACCGCAAAAGCGGAGCTGCTGCTGCGGCAGTAAGGTCCACAAATGCGGATTCACTGGGCAAAAAAGGGGATTTTCGAGGGTTTGATTTCATTCTCCATTTTTGGACCTAGAGAGCTCGGTTTGTGGCAATTCTTTCGAGAGATATTTAGAGGAACCATTTGGATAAGGATTCTTGACTCATTTTTTGATTAATATCCACTAATCTATCATTAATTTCTTCGTTTAATTAAGGATTTGGGTTGAGAAATTTGGGGAAAATGGTGAAGGTTCTTAGACCGAATATTTGGGTTTTGAAAGGCCAAATGAGGTCGGATTTGAGTAATTCTTGTATGGTTGGACTCGTTATCGTATAGTGTTCGGATTTTGTGCTTTTGGTCAGGTTCTAAGATGTGGGACCGGGGAAATTTTTCAGTTCTTTGCTAAAGTCGTAGATTTATTATTTAAATTAGTTTCTTATAGTTATATTCATAGTATGAAATTATTTTGGCTAGATTCGAGCCGATCGGAGTTGGAAAGTCGAGGGAATGACATTCCTATTGATTGATTGAGCGAGATTTGTGGCAAGTGACTTGTCTAACCTTGTGGGGGAAAACTCCCCTTAGTTTTTGGTGCTGTTATGGTATTTGCAATACGTGAAGGTCGAGTACGCGAGGTGACGAGTGCGTACTCGGGTTAAATGTTAAAAATCAGGTTCTTGCTAATAGTTCCCTTTTTAATTCCTTAACTGAGTTACTCTAGCATGTGTAGTCATTATGTTTAGCCTACTGTCGCATGTCTGTGTGTCTTATCTCTTACTTTAAATTGTGCAACATACTTAGTTGGATTTCCTACTTCCATGATCTTGTTTTCAGTCTTTAACTGTAGGATTCCTTGCTGTAATTTTATTATCCCATTGGTTATCTATCTACTGCTTACCAGACCAGGTACCAATGACATAGCCCAAATGTGGAGATTTCAAGGTACATTTGCCAGTGTCCGCAGACCTCGGAGTCCCCCTCTATCTTTATTATGTTATTTTCTTTATTTTCATTGGACTCTAATGTATAGAGATACTTAGCATTTTCTCTTTAGAGCTTGTGATTAATTTCTACCAGGTTTTACGAGTTGTAACTATTTTGAATCACAGTTTTTATTTATTTCAGATGATGAGGGTTGAGTTCAGCTTTATATTCAATTATTCTGCAAAATTATTAGGCTTACCTAGTCTTAGAGACTAGGTGCAGTCACGACATCATCCGGAGAGAAATTGGGGTCGTACCACTTTTGAACCAATCATTGCATGCCACGTCACCGCTCCCATCCCCTCACAAAAGAAACACAATTGATCTGAGCCGTCCATCCCACAGATCAACTACTCTGAATTTTATCTCCATTTCCCTTTTAATTTTAATAACCCAGCAAGCTTATCTTGGTCATTGAAACCAATGAATCTAACAACCCTCAAATTTCGTCCATAAAAAGCATTTAATCTAAAATTATCTGGATCGTTGATCTCAAAGTTTAATGGCCCAGATCCGATCTCTCAAACATAACTCAGAGACAGCCTCCCCATCTCCCTAAACCCTAATCATTTTTCTTTTGACCATGCCGCCTCTCTTTCCCTTTCCTCTCTCTTTTCTCTCATCCTTTCGAACCCTATCAGTCAAGGAGCCTCGCACAAATCAGTGCAAGGTCACAAACCATTCACCAAATCGTCCTTCCCTACTTCTCCGTCCCCAAATCCCACTGATTTTCCTTTTTTTTCTCTTCACATCTGAGACGCCAGACGCGGCGTATTTACTTTTGGGACTACGAGGCGGTACCTCGGGAGCACCCCTGTTGTTTACCTCTATTTGCTGTGTTGTTATTTTTTTGTAATTTCCTATTGTTCACTTCTCATCCATTTCATTATATTTTTATATCTTCTGCCTTGTTTCCTATTATTTTCAATAGGGCCCTGACCTGACCTCGTCATTACTCTAATTAGGTTAGTCTTGGTACTTACTGGGTACCGTTGTGGTGTACTCATACTACACTTTTGTACATCGTTTTGTGCAGATCTAGGTACTGCTTTCCAGACCAGGTACTAGTGAGATAGCCCGTACGTGGAGACTTCAAGGTATATTTGCCAGTGTCCGCAGACCTCGGAGTCCCCCTCTATCTTTATTATGTTGTGTTCTTTATTTTCATTAGACTCTGATGTACAGAGATACTTAGCATTTTCTCTTTAGAGCTTGTGACTTATTTCTACTGGGTTTTGCGAGTTGTAACTATTTTGAATCGCAGTTTTTATTTATTTCAGATGATGAGGGTTGAGTTCAGCTTTATATTCAGTTATTCTGCAAAATTATTAGACTTAGTCTTTGAGACTAGGTGCCGTCACAACATCATCTGGAGAGAAATTGGGGTCGTACCACTTTTGAACCAATCATTGCGTGCCACGTCACTGCTCCTATCCCCTCACAAAAGAAACACAACTGATCTGAGCCGTCCATCCCACAGATCAATGACTCTGAATTTTATCTCCATTTCCCTTTTAATTTTAATAACCCAGCAAGCTTATCTTGGTTGTTGAAACCAATGAATCTAACAAATCTCAAGTTTCGTCCATAAAAAGCATTTAATCTAAAAATATCTGGATCGTTGATCTTAAAGTTTAACGGCCCAGATCCGATCTCTCTAACATAACTCAGAGATGACCTCCTCATCTTCCTAAACCCTAATCATTTTTCTTTTGACCCTGCCGCCTCTCTTTCCCTTTCCTCTCTCGTTTCTCTCATCCTTTCGAACCCTATCAGTCAAGGAGCCTTGCACAAATTAGTGCAAGGTCACAAACCCTTCACCAAATTGTCCTTCCCTACTTCTCTGTCCCCAAATCCCATTGATTTTCCTTTTTTTCTCTTCAAATATGAGATGCCAGACATGGCCAGTAAAGTTGAAGCACCCATTTCACCTTCGTTCTTTCAAATCCAACTTGCAGATTCGTTTGCTTTGTCCCAAGGTTGTGAGGCCAGTAATTCAGTTTCCATTTTCATTGATTAAATTCAATACCCCCAATTTGAAACCCTAATAACTAAATGACAAAACTTCATTCGTCTGATTTTCCCACTCATTCTTTCAAATCGAAGCATGCATGGTTGATATCTCCAGTTTCATCATTAATATTCGTTGTCCAGAGGTCAAATGCAATGACCTATGGACCTCCGATATTTACCCAATGGATGCTTTACTGGTAATGGCTGTCGTGCACTCAGGTAAGAGTCTCACTTGTTTTTCTCTCAGATTCACCCCAATTCATTCTGATTTCACTCTGTCTCTTTAGACTTTCACTCAATCGTGCTCACATCATCTACCATCCGTCATATTCCACTTCCATTTTGAATATGTTGAAACATTAGAGCCATAAATAGCACTATAAAAAGGTCCTTGATTGCTCTCACCTAACATCACCAACCACTGAAGAAAAACAACACCGAACACTAACAAAAGCAGAAAATCAATAGTAGTGTTTTAGAACTTTTTCGACTAAGGCTAAGTTCTTACTCAATTTTTGATTTTTCTCTGAGGTACTCATTAGTTGAAGTTTTGAGTTCTTGGATCCTAAATAGCTAAACAAATTCTTACTTGGTATGCTTCCCTCGAGAAGGTCAGTACACCTTCACTCTCTTCTCTTTTGATTGTCTTACTTGAATATCATGAGCATGATGTTACCTTTTGTCAATTATGTTCGTTTACGATGTTTGTAATTAGTGTATAGATGTCATTTCCAATTCATGATAGTATGTTTTTAACTTGTGATCATTCATCATACTTTGAATGTTTCTAATCAGTGTTGATTAAGCTGCTATGTGATCTTAATGACTTTCATTCTGATCTAAAATAGTCAACATGATTAAGTTTCCTTAATATGCTTTAAATGACCTCTCATGCTTGCCTAGGTTTCAGATTTTCTATTAATCACTATGTTGTGATCTCTATCTCCATACATTATTCCTGCATTCTGTTGTCTTGAGGTCGAGATTGTTGTTTGATAATCCTAACTAGGAAAAACCTGAAAGTTCATAGTCTAATCCTTCACCACTTAACTGAAGCATGAGAAGTTTTAGTGTTTAATTGCTCTCATTCTCTGTATAAAATGTCTGTTAACTCTGAGAACAACTTTCTGAGTTGTTATTATGATAGTTTTATGCTCATATCTAACTGCTACTTACATCTATATGAAACAGTCTTATTAATGTAAACTCTTGAGAACCTCAATAACCCTTCTCCATGTATATTCTGTCACCATCAAGGTATCTTTCATAAAACAAGACATAGTCATGACTGCTATCAAGCTTGAGTATGACTACCTCACGTTTAGATGTAAATCTCAGTCTGTATAGCTGAAGTTTAAACCTGTTTGGCACAACACTTTCCTTGTCTTTAATCCCCGAAGACATTGCTGACTTTGTGAAGCTTACCATGTCTTTGTAATATGATTAAAGTATCTATGTGTAGTTGATTTTAAATGTTGTATGTTCCCATGTTTGGCTTCATGATTCCATATTTTTGTTTTGAAATTGTACTCAGTCCTGCTAATCTGAACTGAGTCTGATTTTTCTAAATCCTATGAGAAGTTCTTTATTGTTACAGCCTGAACATAATAGTTTTCTTAAGGTTAATACTATTATGAGCATAATCCTATTAAGTACCTTTAGGAACCCCATGTTTGAATCTGTAAGCGTGTAGTCCCACTAAGAATCCTGATCATGTTTTGGTATTTTTGATAACACCTATAGAAGTTGTTTGATGTGACTGTTTGTTTGAATTATTGTTGATACTTTTTAAGAGTTCCAAGCAGTGTGGTCAGTTTATATATGTGCTGATGGCCAGACCTAAGCTAATCAACCTATAATTAGTCTGCCAAAGCAAAAGTATCTATATTTCTAGGTTGCTGCATATCTGAGTTGTGTGTTCTTTACCTATCCTTTGAATGTGATCCCAAGTGTTTAGACTTTTAATAGCAATATTATAGTGTTTTCTATTCCCCTCCCCATATGTATTTGAAATCTGACTTGTTTAATATGTGTATCATTTGGTATTAGAAATATAGTTATAAATTAAAACTGTTCTTATGTCCTTATGTTATTCTGTCAAGGGAAAAGTATACTTCTATGGTAGGTTGTATTGTGGTATTTGGTTTACATTGAAAGAGCCTCATTGGCATTTAAACACATAAGGAAAAATGAGTCATTGGTGGTTAAGGGTATTTGGGAGTAGAGTTTAAATCTAGATTGGGTTGCTCTCCCCGGCACAAGCATTGCCCTGGGCCTTGAGACCCTTGATAACTTTGAAGTATCGGGGGATCCAAAGGGGACATCGGCCTTGAGTGGAATTCTCTTCTTAACCCTTAATTCATTGACACTTGTTATTCTTTAGGGGTTTAGTGTTTAATGAAAAAGAAAGATTTTCAGTGTAAATCATTTTCCATATAACCACCACATTAGTATGAGTTCTCATAGTATTTAAGCATTGATAGCTTTATGTATTTTGATTCAGTCATTTATTTATACATCTGATGCATGACTGAACATATAGAATATGTGTCTAATGACCTTCTCTTTCTTTTTTGAACATGTACATTTATTTGGGCCTGCTGAGTTCTTGAGGAACTCGGGCCCAAGTCCAACCTTACTGTATTATCTGAAGTCTATTGCAGTTGTCCCTTTATTGCTAGGCCTGCCTCCTTAAGGCCCAAATACCATAGTCCAATCTTGTCCCTCTAAACTCCTTTAACATTTACTGTTTTGTTACCTTAGTTTACTGCCTTGTTACACTTTGTTGCGCTTTTGTTGTTGATTATTCTATATCACATGTATACAACACTCATATAATGTATTGCATGCTTTATTCTATACCTTAAGTCATATAAAACATAGGCAAGCCTTAAATAGCATAGGATTAAAAAGAATTAGTTAGTAACCAATCCCCATTCGCTAATTGCAATTTGTTTATACCATTACTATGTTTTCGCTTACCTTGTCTTAAAGATTTTGAAGCCAAAAGCATAGCAAAACGGCAGCCATACCTTTCGAAAAAGAAAATATCAGATCGGAAACGCAAGTTTTTATCTCAGAAAGGGAATCAAATTATTTCAAAAATATGAAGTGTCGTCCCCCCAAAAAGATTTTCAAAAATGGGTTTTCTTCAAGTCTAAAAGATCAAGGTACATTTAGGCCTATTCATGCTTTAGGAACAATTGTATAATTTAATTTTTCCTTTTCACATATTTTCTTAAATAGAAACACCTTATATCTCTTTTAAAAGCTCTTTTCAAGTATATAAACACTAACATTATTTTCCTCTATTAATTCATTTTCTTTTAAACTACACCCTCCCTTTGTAAGAATTATGTCCTAATATACGGTAAGCCATATCTCTAGAACATTGGTTAAGGCATAGTATAAATAATTGATTCCAAATCTAGTCTAAGTCCTATGGAGCTACCGCAAGTAGATTTGAAGGGATAACTAACACCTTCCCCTTAGAAGAACAAGAACCCTTACCCATAATCTCACCGGTTAGCAGACTAATAAAGAACATGACTTACTAATTGAATAGGTACCCTAGTATACCTTTAAATATTAGGTGGCGACCCTCTTTTATCAATAACAGAGAAACCACAAGTTGAATCTTGTTTTGACTAATCCAAAATAGGGTGCAACAACATGGCGACTCTGCTGGGGAATCACACTTAGGTTCTGACCTTAGTAGACTTAGACTAATTTGGCATTTAGATTTATTTGTACATTGCCTTAATTATATATAATATTGCAATTACGTGCTTACCTATCTTATTTGTTTTTTGGGCTTATTATCATGCTTATTATTGCTACATTCTTATCTATTACTGCTTTATATACACTGTCATCACATTTCTTCCTATCGAGTCTTGGCTGTACACTATCACACATAATGGCACGTGAGGATTGTCTTTTACACCCCTCCGAACCTTCGTTTCAAAAACTCTCTAGTTTCATAGAATGGCTTTGCCAGGTCAACTGACATAACTTCTCGCAGCCTTCAGTCCAACATAAAAGTAGGAAACACTCTACTCTAGCAAAAATAGGGCATACTGCATAAACCTTAGGTGAGTCGGTCCTTGGCATCAATACACAATTAGTAAAGCCACCTTAATGTCAATGGGTCATGCACCCAATGACATGACTTCTATGGAAAGATAAACAAAATTGACACGACACTTAAAGATCCTAAGAAACACTTACCAAACACCTTTCTTTTACCCACTTCAGAAAAATAGAAATCAACCAAAACATCTCTGAGATTAACATGGTAATGGGAGCGCCATATAAGTTGAAGCAGTGGTGGAAGAATATTCATCGGGAACGCGGAGATGAGGTTCGGACGTAGCTGGGGGCACTAACTGCTTTGCTAAAAATCCGAGCAGATAGGGTGCTTACTCGCCTGTTGATAGAGTTTTGGGATCCGGCCGATGTGGTGTTCAAGTTTGTGGAGTATGCGTTAGTACCAACATTGGAGGAAGTCACTAGTTTCACAGAGTTTCCGTTCAACAAAAGGAAACGGATATTGCCAGTTACTATGCCCGGTAACCGGTTCTTGGATGCTTTAGGCCTGGCCGATAATAGAAGTCTCAGAAGCATCAAGGACAGATGGGTGAGCCTCGACCAGCTGTTCGACAGATTTAGGCACCGTGAAAGCTATGAGTGGTATTCGGGAGAGTTTCAATCTAACCAAGCGATGTGGGAGAGTCGCAGGCCTATTACTTTCTCAATGGAACTATTGGGACTATTGTTCTTCCCGCAGAGAAGAGGTCGGATCAACATCAACCTATTACTTGTGGTTCTGGCGTCCATCCGTGGAAACCTTAAAGCTACTTTGGTGCCAATGGTGTTGGCCGAGATGCTGAGGACTTTGTCCACATGTGCACAAGGGTATGACTTCTTTAAGGGTTGTAACTTGCTGCTTTAGATCTATAGGCTACTGAACATTTCATCCAGCGAGAAGCCACCATCGACTACTTTGTGGGAATCAGCAACATGATCCACAACCACAATGAGAGATTGAGACATTGGGTCTCCCCACATGGGCAAGAAGAGTGGAGGAAAATGCTGACCAATCTGAGTGGAGACTGGATCAACTAGAAGTTATCATGGTTAGGTGGAAGAGAAATCTTGAGGATTCCTTAGAAATACTTCATCGAGTTGATCGGACTTGAAGGTAGTCGACCATGCTCATCCATGCGGGTCCTCGGGCAGTTCAGGATGATCCAAGATGTGCCTCTATGGACAAGGACAAATCTATACGAGGATGCGTACAACAGACATATTCCAATCCCTAGGATAAGAAGGCTCCAGAAAGAGTGGAACGACCTGGTCAAAATGCCGATGGGTCAAAACTCGTGTTGTACTCCTGAGGATTATGTATGGATCAACAAGGAAGACGAGTTGGCCCATCCAAGCAGAGAGGGTATAGCTTGGTTAGAGGATGCAGTGGCTGCTTTGTAAATTTACCATGAGAGCCTGCCATATTACCTTGTGACTACTTCAATGCACCATCAAGTGGTCCCAGGATCCATCGACAATATGTTGCCACCTACTGAAGACGATGAAAGGGAGTGGAGTGCAACAAAATAGTGTCTAGCATAAAGCCATAAGAAGATCCGGAGGAGGAGTCATAGTTCAACAATGATGAGGAGCAGTTTAAAGAAGACCCGGAGGAGGATCCGGAAGAAGAGCTAGAAGAAGAAGAGGATATGGGAAACGACTCAGGGGATGGTTATTAGAGTTGGTTGATTCCCCCTTCTTTTCCCGCTTTGTACCCTTATTCCCAGCTTTCTTTTACTTTCCAAAAGGGCAAGTTGTCCAAGACCATGCAGTTCTATAAAACAGTAATGCAATCTTTGTTCCCACTTATATCAGTCCAAATTATCAATGAAAACAAGCTTGGTTCGGATCTAAATGTGTCAAGTCTAAATGTTTGTCAAAGATCTGCGATTTAGTCCTACCTCCGGCAATGAGAGGGCCCCACGAATTCTAGGAAACGTGCTAGCCTCAATGCACGAATTAATTGCTCTGTGTGGTTTCCTGCTTGCAAAAACGAAGAACCTCACTCTTGTTTCTTTTATTTTCTTTCTTCTTTTTTTGTTTTGCTTTATTATTACCCCAAAAGAAAAGAAAGTTAGTTTGTGTCGACCCAAATTGGCAGAACCACCGTACAATCTAAGATCAAAGGGAATGATGCCAGCCACAGAAAATTCGATTTAACATGCTCTGGTCATAACCGACAGCCCGGAGTGATCGGGGGAGAAGGACGATACCAGGAATGATGAACACGTGGCCAGGATGGCCAGGGAAATAGAGTCTCTAAGGGAGGAAGTACATCATATCAGGGAACTAGCGCATCTGGTCATGACAACGCTTCCTCAACCACCACGATTTCCTTCTTTGGATTCAATCCCTGACCACTTTCATTCCACGTCACGCCAAAACAACAACACTCCAACTACATTTCCTACTACTCAAGTCATACCACCATTAACCCTCGCAAACCCACCAAACCCCTCTATCCACCTTCCCTACATACCACAGTATGTTCAGACACCACAAAACTTGCATATCACTACAAATGTAACTCACACCCCTCCTCATGACGGAGTCACTTTTACCACTAACCAGCATATACCTGTGGCACATACCGCTGCCCATGAGCAGTATGTTCCCCTGTATATGCAATTTCTGAACCTACCTTTACAGTGCATGTCATGGTCAGGGTGCCTTATGAGATTGACCAATATACGATATGGAAAGGAAAGCCAGGCGTAAGGAAGAGGAGTCAGTATCTGAGCAGTTACAAATCTTGAGAAAGCAAATGAAGAACCTCCAAGTTGCCCGAGGAAGTGAAAGTTTGGACTATAAGGATTTAGGTATTCACCCGGATATGGATATGCTAGCAGGTTATAAACCTCCAAAGTTCGATATCTTTGATAGGACGGGTGATCCCCACGCACATTTGAGGGCATATTGTGACAAGTTGGTTGGAGTGGGGAGGAATGAGAAGCTAAGGATGAAGTTATTTATAAGGAGCTTTACGGGAGAAACACTCACCTGGTATACTCGACAGGATCCCCGAAATTGGAGAACTCGGCAAGATATGGCAGAGGACTTCATGAATCACTTTCGATTCAACACGGAGATCACTCCTGATTGGTTCATACTAGTGAACCTGTAGAAAACACTATCAGAGTCATTCCAAAAATATGCATGTCGGAGGAGGTCAGAGGCTGCCAGGGCGCAACCTCCACTGGATGACAGTGAATTAACCAAGTATTTCATCAGAGCACAGGAATGGAAATACTTTGAAATGATGGTGGGAATGATGGAACAAAATTTCCTCGAGTTGGTCAAGATAGGAGATTTCTTAAGAGGAAGGTATAAAATCCGGTAAAGTACAATTCATGGCAGCCCTACAAGCGGCCAGCAAGGCCATACAATCAGGGTCAATCGGTAGCAGAAAGAAGAATAAAGAGGAGGTCACAACAGTCGTCCCTTACTATCAACCCAACCCACATCACGGAAACACTTCCTATTCCCAAACAATCATTCACCACCACCTACTTTTACTCCAGTCTATAACACCCAACCATATTACTACCTTCAACCCCAATACAACCTTTCTCGAGCTAAAAATAACCAGAACCCACAACGACCATATGCTCTTGTCCAAACCACTACTCACCAAAACTGACCTACTTATGCACCACGCCCTCGTCCTAACTTTGAAGAGAGGGGTCCTAGAAATTATACCCCAATTTCTGAGTCGCTGGCCCAATTGTTTGAGAGATTGAGAAGAGTAGAATTAATACATCCAGTTGAATGAAGGGTTCCTGAATACACCTCCAAGTATTTTGATGCAACTAAAAGATGCATGTACCATTCCAACGTGCCTGGGCATGATACTAAATATTGTTTTAAACTGAAAAATAAGATTGAAACGCTAATCAAGGGCAGAGCCATTCAGTTCACTCTGGCGTCGCCCAATGTGAATCATAATCTGCTACCAAATTACAAAAATTAGGGAGTTAACATGATCACATTAGACGAAGAGTATGACCTAAAGGAAACGATTATCACTATAGGAAATGCAGAAGCCGCCAGGATCCCTCCTCAAAGGGCTCTAATGATTACAGTATAAGTGAGACCAACAGTGACTATTAAGACTTATCAACGACAACCTGTCGCTGCTACAGAAGACAAAGAAATTTGGGAATACAAAATCATCCCATAGATGTACTAGCAGAAGGGGAAGGCCAAAATGACAGATTCTGCCGCAGCCCATGGTATAACTAGGTCTGGGAGATGTTACACTTATAAAGATGTCAATCGAGGGAACTTGGGAAGAGATAAAATTCAAAGAAGAAACATAACAGACCCAGAAGCCGCCGAGTTTTGGAAGAGGATGTCAACCAAAGAGTATTCTGTGGAGGAGCAGTTGAAGAAAACCCCAGCACAGATATCAATCATGGATTTATTAATGAGTTTCGATAGTCATAAGGATGCCCTGTTGAAAGTACTAAGTGGGGTGAGTGTACCAAGTAACACCACCAGTGAGGCGTTGGCCGCGACAATTGGGAAAATGGTCAAAGAAAATATGATCACTTTCAGAAGAGACGAACTTCATGTCGAAGGCATAAGTCACAACAAAGCTCTTCATATCACTGTCAAATGCGGGGACAAAGTGGTGTCCCGAGTGCTAGTCGATGGAGGGTCACGACTCAATATTTGTCCGCTCTCCACCCAAAGGGAGTTAGGAATTCATTTGAGGGATGTCAAGGAAAGCCCTGTGAAGGTAAGGGCCTTTGATGGTTCGTAAAAGGATGTTATTGGAGAAATTTATTTGGCCTTGCAAATAGGGTCGGTCTAGTTTCCCATATTGTTTCAAGTAATGGATATCTCTTCTTCCTAAAACTTGTTGCTAGGAAGGCCCTGGATACACATGGCAGGGGTCGTCCCATCAACTTTACATCAATCCATGAAATTTGAGTAGGGATGTCAGGAGATCGTGGTCCATGGCGAGTGGGGTCACTCTGTTTATTTGAAGCATGTTGTTCTATTCATTGAAGGGCTAGACGGAGTTTCTTTCTATGCAGTAGAAATCATGCAGACTATCGAAATGGAAAAGACTAAACAAAACTTGGGAATGCAGTCGCCGTATAGATCCAAGATGGCTGTGAGGGAGAAGATGAAATATGGATACAGGCTAGGAACAGGGTTGGGAGCCAGGTCACATGAAATCATTGAGCCAATTGAACTTAACGGGCAGAAAGGAAGGGTCGGTATAGGATATCAGCCTCTGGAAGGGAAACCTTATACAGCCGTTTCCCCTGCCAAATATCCACATTCGCATCGACAACTGTGTGAAGCATGAACTGTAGTCGTTTGTGGATTATTTCGCTAGGTATCACCAAATCCTGATGCACGAGGAGAATGCAGAGAAGACAGCCTTCACCACACCTTGGGGAGTCTACTGTTATAGAGTTATGTCGTTCGGTCTCAAGAAAACCGGGCCACCTACATGAGGGCTATGACGGCCCTTTTTCATTATATGATTCATAAGGAGATTGAAGTGTATGTGGATGACGTCATCATAAAATCTCGAAAAAGAATTCAGAGCACTTTAACGATTTAAGGAAATTTTTCAAGCGCCTGCGAAGTTACAATTTGAAGTTGAACCCGGCAAAATACGCGTTCGGAGTCCCTGATGGAAAACTGTTAGGCTTCTTCGTAAGCAGGAAGGGAATAGAACTTGACCCATCAAAAATCAAGGCCATTCAGGAATTGCCACCACCGAAGAGCAAGAAAGATATAATGAGCTTCTTGGGTAGATTGAATTATATCAGTCGCTTAATAGCCCAGTCCACGGTAATCTGTGAACCCATTTTCAAGTTGCTGAAAAAGGATGCTGCCACAAAATGGACAGAAGAGTGCTAGAAAGCCTTCGACAAAATAACGAGTATCTGTCAAATCCACCATTGTTGGTTCCCCCCGAACCGAGGAAGCCATTGTTACTATTTTTGTTAGTCTTGGATAACGCCTTCGGCAGTGTGTTGGGACAGCATGACGAACCTCGGAGAAAGAAGTAGGTTATCTACTACTTAAGCAAGAAGTTCACGCCATGCAAGGTCAAGTATACTTTGATAGAACGCATTTGTTGCGCTCTAACTTGGATTACCCAGAAGCTAAGGCATTATATGTCGGCATACACTACGCATCTGATATCTCGGCTCCACCCGCTCAAGTACATCTACCAGAAGCCGATGCCTACCGAAAAGCTAGCTAAATGGCAAATTCTCCTCAGCAAATTTGACATTATGTACATAACTCAGAAGGCTATCAAGGGGAAAGCTTTAGCTGACCACCTCGCAGAGAATCCGATTGATAGGGATTACGAGCCTCTTATCACGTATTTTTCCAATGCAGAAGTGTTATTTGCTGGATAAGATATTGCACAATCGTACCCTGGGTGGAGAATGTTTTTCGATGAAGCAGCAAACTTCAAAGGAGTCAGAATTGGGGCAGTCCTGATTTTGGAATCTAGATAGCACTATCCAGCATTGGCAAGGATAATATTCCCTTGTACCAATAATATAGTTGAATACAAGGCGTGCATCCTTGGAACCAGAATGGCAGTCGACATGAATGTCAAAGAACCTTTGGTCATAGGGGATCCCGATATATTGATACACCAAGTAAAAGGGGAATGGTCAACCAAGAATGTCAAGATACTTCCATACCTGCGGTGTGTGAAGGAGTTATGCAAGAAGTTCATAAAGATTGAGTTCAAGCACGTCCCTAGGATTCAGAACGAGTTCGCCGACGCCCTTGCAACCCTATCATCTATGATTCATCATCCAGACAAGAACTATATCGACCCTATCGAGGTAGAGATCAGGGATGTAGATGAAGAACCAGATGGTAAACCATGGTATCACGACATCAAAAAATTCCTTGCAACTAGAGAATACCTAGAGAATGCTACTAATGGTCAAAACCGAGCACTCGGGAGGCTGGAAAACAACCTTTTCCTCAACATGAAGACCCTACATGAATGGGTTCACATTACCCAAGAAGATCTTGAGAACTGGATATTTTTGGACGCCTATGGAAAGCGACAGTATCTGCTACGTACAAAAGTGTCACTAGTGCCAGATTCACGGGGATTTCATCTGGGTTCCGCCAAATGAGTTAAACGTAATGAGTTCACCTTGGCCGTTTGTCGTTTGGGGACATGGACGTGATTGGACCTATAGAGCCTACCGCATTAAACGGGCATCAATTCATCTTGGTAGCTATCGACTATTTCACTAAATGGGTCAAAGCGTCTACTTACAAGGCCTTTCTTTAGCAAAGTCCACTAGGCGTTGTGCCTAAGGTTAATTTTCATAAATTTAAAGTAAAGTACAACAATGGAGGGGGACATAAACCTTACCTCCCAAACTAAGATGGGTGTACACTTGGTAATCCAAACATGCCAACCAAATGAACCTACACAACTATGTGTATTAGACCTATGATGAGATACCAATTGTCTATCCAATAATAGTGATAAACAATATACAATAACAAGGTGTAGCGAACCAAGGTCTAATTATACAAAAAAACACAAGTGATCCTAAGTCTACTAGGCCGATTATTTGGAGGAACATCCTCCAAATACAATAGGCTCTACTTCTAGTAAAGTTGTAAAACCTTCCTAATGGATATGATAAAAAAACTTGTGATCATGATAGGAACTATCTTCAACTTTGGGTTGACATTGATGTCAAGGAAAGTCAAGTTGAAGATAGCTATCAAAAGGCCCATGTAGCTGGGCAGAAGTGTTGCTGCTGTCTGATATTTTGACAGAAAAGAGTTAGCATTGTGTTGCTTTCATATTCCAATATGTCATGAATCTTGCAGGCTGCAGTGGCTGCTTCTGCCTCCTGGAAATGCTGGTGCAGTGAGTGTGCTTATGCTGCTGAGAATTGGTTGAGCAACTAGTGCAGGATAGTTAGGTTTGTGCCCCTAAGAGTTTCCTACTGAGAGTCTGCATATGTGAAAGGTATATGTAGTTGAGCTGATGGATGTTGTGAACTTGTGAGCTTCATTCTGTACCTATCATCCTCCATTTGTGAGGTGCGGATTGAGTTGTTGCAGAAAAGAACTAGGTGTGAACCCCCAGTTTTGTGGTTGGAGAGCTTGCTTCTCCTTTGAGGCTGCATTTTATCAGCACAGAAATCAGGAACAAAGGGTGAGGTCCAAGAGAATTGATGCAATTTCAATAGAATAAGCATTGAAAATACTGATACCACACATTGCAACTATAGCAATGGACTGGACCAATCCAAAGTACCTACAAAAAGGATAAACCTATTAGCAAACCAGTAGGTAGACATGTCCTTTGTCATGCTGATCATTTGTGTGTCTATGGAGATGATTGGGGTTTGGACTGATGAATTAGCTCCCTTGAGTATGCAGTTGTCAACCATATCCATATCCATATCCATGAGAGTTAGAACTGGAGGGTCTGTTAGCTGAAAATTGGATTCTGTGGGTTTTTTTGTGTCTAAAAGCAGGTGTGTTGTTTTGATCGAGCTGTATCTGGGCTTTGATGTGTGGTGGTAAGTCTGGAATGTGTTGAAAGTGTGTTATATGTGGCAAGTTATGGCTGAGCTTGGATAAAAAAATCAGTTGGGAAGTTGGCTTCCTTATACACATGGGTGAGGATAATATCACTGCACTGCCTACAGAGGTCTTGAGGTCCTGTATTTTCATGGTCAACTTCAAAGGGGGCTCAGAGCTGTGTTTGAGCCATTGAATCAATAGAAAAGAGTCAGCTTCAAGATGAATGTTTGAGAAACCATTCTCCAAAAACCACTTGATTCCAATAAGTGCAGCTTTAGTTTCTGCCTGGTTATTAGTGCCTATCCCCAGAGGAGTAGCTATTGCATGAATGAAGCCACCTTGTAAGTCTCTAACTATAACCCCTGCCCCTATACTCCCAGGATTTGTAAGAGCACTGATAAGTGAGGACTTTGACTACTTATTAGCGCCTTTTAGCTTTCGTTTTAGCCCAAAAGCATATAATTGTGTTCCCAAAACCTGATACGATATGCTTAATTGCAGGAGTATTGGAAAATGAGGCACTGAGATGAAATCCAACTCATGAAGGAGTGATATGAACTCAAGAACAAAAAACCAGGCACAGAAGCTCAAAGTGCGGACCGCAGAATATCATCTGTGGCCGCAGATTGTGAAGGCAAGCTTATCAGAGACAAGACCAAAGTGTGGCCCGCTCATGAAATGTGCGGTCGCAGAAGCTAAGCAAGATCAGAAGTTCAGAAAAATTCTCATTTCAAGCTAAAAGGAAGTGCGGACCACACAATTATTGTGCGGCCGTAGAAGATCAGTTGTGCGGCCGCAACTGCATTTGTGCAGTCCTCAGAAGAGCCATGTGCGGCCGCACTCAGAAATGTGTGGACCGCAGAAAGAGAGAGATGTTGCCGTAGATAAGAATTGTGCGGTCGCAAAAGTCCAATCCTGCCAAGCTGAAGAAAAGTGCGGACCGCACATGGAATTGTGCAGCCGCAGAACCTCCGAAAGGGCAATTTTGTCCGAAAATTCCAGGACTATATAAATAGAATAGTTTCACTTTTTTAGGGCAACGTTTGTAACTTTTGACATCAACAGCCGTTTCGTTTGCTTCTTTTAGTAGTTTTAGTTAATTTGAGCTTTTTGAATATTAGGTTTATCATTTTAGTCATTAATATGGTTTTAATTATTACTTCTTCTTCTTTATCTTCTAATTTAAGCATGAGTAGCTAGATTTTCACTAGGGTTGCGACCCAACCCTAGTGTGTGAACTTGTTGGGTGTTTGATTGATTGCTTGTTATTGGTTGGGTGTTGATTATCTAGCCTTATTTTGTCTTTTAACTGAAGATTTAATGGTTGCAAACATTATTTCATGCCTTATTGACTGGGTCTCTACTTGAGAAAGAGATACTTAGTCTAGGAAAACATGGCTAGCAAGGAATTGGGTCAATCGAGAGATTGATAAATCCAATTAAAGGGTTGAATCTAGAGATAGTAAAACCTGACTTGAGCTTATTATCAACTGCTTTGTTCAATACCTATTTGGACTTGAGAAAGCCAAATTGGGCAAACACACACTCTCACCGAGAGCTATTGAGTGGGTATTTAAGTGTTGATGGCTATAATACACCCCGACCAATAAAACAAGCTTTAAGGCTTACAACCCATTAAACAAACATCTAGGTGAAGGTCATAGCCCTAAGCCTTTTATATCATTTGAAAAACAACCAAAAACAATTTCCTCGTTTAAATTCTTAGTTTGCAATCTTAGTTTAAAATTAGACCTAGAAACAACCAAAGTTTGTAGAAGTGCAATTTGAGATAATTCAAGCTCATACACTATAATATATATCCCTAAGACCCATTCATAGATCTCTGTAGAAAATCGACCTCAGCTTCTTGTTGGGTATTACTGTTGCATCGACCGTTTTCATATCCTCAAATAGAGGAGTGAAATTGGACGATATCAATTTTTGGCGCTATTGCCGGTGAGCTAAAAACGGTGTTAGCTATATATTTAGGTGTGTTTTTGGAATATCTTCTTTTCCTTCCTTGTTACTAACATGTGAGTATTGTAGGTGCAATCGTGGCAAACAACGAGTTCGGAAACATAACCGTGGGGGATGTGGACGTTGATGATGATGCAATAGATGAGGTCCCTCTGGAACCTCAAGCCAATAGACGAGGCCGACTGCCTCAAGACAATGTGTCCGTTCCACCCCCACCTCAACCACCAGCGGCTCCACACCGGGTGTTGCCAAATAAAGGGTATGCAAGTGCTATACTCCCACCCCGTATTAGGGCGGGAAACTTTCAAATAACCAATGTGATGCTCACTTTTCTCGAGCAACGAGAGTTCTTCGCCGGTGCACCGGGTCAAAATGCATATAAACATTTAAACGGGTTCGTTGATATGTATTGGGGGAGCAAACAAACAAATGTCTCCGATGAAGCTTTGAGGCTAAGGCTTTTTTCCTTCTCTCTACGATAGAAAGCTTTAGATTGGTTGTAACGTTTTCCAAATCATTCCATTCGTACGTGGGATGAACTTACAAAGAAATTTATTTCTAAGTATTTCTCTCTCGGATACATGGCTATTCTTCGGGATAAAATTCAAGCATTCAAGCAAGAGCCTAATGAACCACTACACGAGATATGGGAAAGATATAGGACAATGGTGAAAGAGTTCCCCAAGAATGATATGACGGAGAACATGATTCAACAAAATTTCTATCGGGGGATCAATACCACCAACCAATGTGTAGTTAATCAACTTGCCGGTGGAAACTTCATGACTACGCTTTATGCGGAGGCGTGTGAAATTTTGGATGAAATGGCGGATACCTCATCAGCATGGCAATATAGAGCCAATGTCCCACAAGGTGATCCAAATGTAATTCTTCTTCATAAAGAGTTACATGACCATGGGCAAGCAATAGTCGAGTTAGCAACCACCATGAACCAATTAGCAAAGGCTCAACTTCAATAAGTATAAAACCCGGGGCAATTCAATGCTATGGAGGGAGTCAATATGATGGTGAATAAGAAAAAACTAAGAAGTCCACAAGTTCAACAAAGAATGGACAATTTTGTGCAAGATGATAGTAGGTTTGATCGAGGAGATTATTACAATGATCAAGATGAAGAGGTCAAATATGTGAACAACTTTCAAGGTCAAACAAATAACTACCAAGGTCCTAGTCAACAATAATGGAGACCATCGAATAATCAAGGCAATTGGAATTCTAGCAATCAAGGCAATTGGAATAGTGGCAACAATCAAGGCAATTAGAATGGAAGCAGTAGCCAAGGGAATTGGGAAAATAATAATAATCAAAGCAATTGGGGAGGCAACAACCAAGGCGGGTGGAACAACAACCAAGGAAATTGGGGGTCGGGTTTTCAAATGCCCCAGATGTACCAACAACCGAGCAACCCACCTCCTTATCCTTCTCATGGTCCTAGTTCCTCCAACAATGAAATGGGTTGTATTAAGAACATTTTCAAGTAAATGATGGAGAAGAATGTCGATTCTGATTCCCAACTTTCTTCACACAACACATCAATCCATAACTTAGAAGTGCAAATGGTTCAAACTCTCAAGCTTTAAATTCCCGTCCTAAAGGGGCACTACCAAGTGATACGGTAGTGAAACCAAAGGGTGGGAATACTACGGGGCATGCCATGGCCGTTACTACAAGAAGTGGAAAAGGTGGGAATGCACCTGCCTCAAGCCAAAGGCAACTTGTGGATGATGAGCAAGTGGTAGAAGAAGAGGTGATCTAGAATAATGTGGTGCAAGCAAATGATGAAGTGTAAATTGATATTGATGACACAGTGAAAGAGACTCAAGAGGATGTGAACCCATCTAGGGATCATGTGATTGACATACCGGAAATGGTAGTGCAAAAAGCTAAGGCACCATTGCCTAAGCCACCTCGTCTCTATCCTCAAAGGCTTGCCAAGAAAACTGGTGAGAATCAATTCAAGAAGTTCATTGATATGATGAAGAGTCTCTCTATAAATGTTCCATTAGTTGAAGCTTTGGAGAAAATGCCCGGATATGCTAAGTTTATGAAAGACTTGGTGACAAAGAATAGATCGATGAATTTTGAAACTATCAAAGTCATTCACTAAGTGAGTGCAATTGTGCATTCGATGGCTCCAAAGTTGGAAGATCCTGGTGCTTTCACAATTCCTTGTACTATTGGAAGTACCAAATTTGCAAAAGCTCTCTGTGACCTTGGGACAAGTATCAACTTGATACCCTATTCGGTTTTCAAAACATTGGGAAGTGGGAAACCAAGACCCATATCTATGAGGTTACAAATGGCCGATCGTACAATGAAGAGACCATTGGGGGTGATTGAGGTTGTATTGGTTTGCGTTGACAAGTTCATTCTCCCGGCGGATTTTATGATTCTTGATTGTGAAGTGGACTATGAGGTACTTATTATTCTTGGTAGACCTTTCCTTGCTACGAGAAAAGCTCTTGTTGATGTGGAAGCCGGTGAACTCACTTTCCGGGTGGGTGATGAAAAGGCGGTGTTCCACGTGTGCAAATCTATGAGGCAACCGAATAGCAATGAAGTGTGTTCATTCGTGGACTTGGTGACCGATGTGATTATTGATGATACAAGTGCCACGATTAATGTGGGAGATATGTTGGAGGCCATTTTGCTAATTTTGATGATGATGAAATGGATGGCTTCATGGAATGTGTCAATTCTTTGCAAGGGATGGGCTCATACAATTATGCACCTCGGAAACTTTCCTTGAATCTCGAAAATAGGAAAAACTCCTCCTACAAAGCCTTTAATTGACAATCTCCTATCTTGGAGTTGAAGCCATTACCTTCACATCTCAGGTATGAATTCCTTGGCCATTGTTCTACTTTACCGGTTATTCTTTCCTCTTGCTTTACTAACGTGCAGGTAGACTCTACATTGGTGGTTCTCCACAAGAGAAAGCAAGCTATTGGGTGGACTTTGGCGGATATTCGGGGAATAAGCCCCATATTGTTCATGCACAAGATTAATTTGGAGGAAGATGACAAACCCTCCATTGAACATCAAAGGAGACTCAACGAAGCAATACAAGAGGTTGTCAAAAAGGAGATCATAAAGTGGTTAGATGTTGGGGTTGTCTACCCCATTTCTGACAGTTTGTGGACTTCTCTGGTGCAATGCGTTCCGAAGAAGGGGGGCATAACTGTGGTCACCAATGATAAGAACGAGTTGACTCCAACAAGAATGGTGACCGGGTGGAGAGTGTGTATGGACTATCGGAAGCTAAATAAAGTCATAAGGAAAGACCATTTCTCACTACCCTTTCTTGACCAAATGCTTGATAGGTTGGCCAGCCGGGCGTTCTATTTCTTTCTAGATGGATATTCAGACTACAATCAAATCCTTATTGCCCCGGAAGATCAAGAAGAAACAACCTTCACTTGTCCCTATGGCACTTTCGCTTTCAAGCGGATGCCATTTGGTTTATGCAATGCACCGGCAACTTTTCAACGGTGTATTATGACGATCTTTACGGATATGGTATAGGACTACCTTGAAGTCTTCATGGATGACCTTCCGGTAGTCGTGGATTCCTTTGTGATTGCTTGGCAGATTTGGATAAGGTTTTGGCAAGGTGTGAAGAAACGAACTTGGTGTTGAATTGGGAGAAATGCCATTTCATGGTCGAAGAGGGTATTGTCCTTGGCCACAAAATTTCAAAGAAGGGAATAGAGGTTGACAAGGCAAAAATAGAGGTAATTTCTAAACTTCTACCTCCAACATCTGTGAAGTGCGTGAGAAATTTCTTGGGTCATGCGGGGTTCTACCGGCGTTTCATAAAGACTTTTTCCAAGGTGGTGAACCCCTTGTGCAAGATTTTGGAGAAAGATGCTAAATTTCACTTCAATGATGATTGCATGAGAGCATTTGAATTGCTCAAGTTCAAGTTGACAACTACTCTCATTATCACCGCCCCGAATTAGAGCATTCCTTTTGAGCTCATGTGTGATGCTAGTGATGTGGTGTTTGGAGCAGTTTTGGGGAATCGTATCAACAAGATCTTTCATCTGGTCCACTATGCTAGTAAGACAATGAATTATGCCTAAGTCAATTACACTGTGACCGAAAAAGAGCTCCTTGCCATTGTGTTTGCTATTGAGAAGTTTCGCTCGTACTTGATGGGTGTAAAAGTGATTGTCCACATGGATCATGCGGTACTTCGTTACCTTATGAGCAAGAAAGATTTCAAAGCCCGGTTGATGAGATGGGTGCTTTTGTTGCAAGAGTTTTACATAGACATCCAAGACCGAAAAGGAAGTGAAAACCAAGTGGCGGACCACATGTCTCATTTGGAGGAGGAGGGGAGGCCGCATGATGGCCTTGAAATCAATGACTCCTTCCCCGATGAGCAACTCTTAGCCATTTCAATGAAAGAGGTGCCATGGTTTACAGATCTAGAAAATTTTCTTGTGAGTGGTATCATCCCGGATAAGTTCTCTTCAAACCAAAGGAAGAAGCTCAAACGGGATTGTCAAGACTATTATTGGGATGAACCATACCTTTTCCGGATTTGTACGGATGGAGTGATTAGAAGATGTGTACCGGAGGAGGAACAATGTGAAATTCTTGGGGCTTGTCATTCTTCGCTATATGGTGGTCACCATGGTGGAGCAAGAACGGTGGCCAAAGTGTTAAGTTGCGGTTTCTATTGGACCACTCTTTACAAGGATGCAAGTGATCTTGTCAAGTATTGTGATGAATGTCAAAGGGCCGGTGGAATCTCAAAGAAAAATGAAATACCCCTAACCACCATTTTGGAGATTGTTATTTTAGATGTGTGGGCTATTGATTTGTAAGTTCTTATGGAAACACCTACATCTTGGTAGCTGTTGATTATGTGTCAAAATGGGTTGAGGCCGTTGCTCTACCCAACAATGAAGCAAGAAGTGTGGTGGCATTTTTGAATAAGAACATTTTCACAAGGTTTGGTACTCTGCGGGCTATCAAAAGCGATGGGGGTCGCATTTTTGTAACAAAGCTTTTGACACCTTACTTAGCAAGTATGGTGTCATTCACAAAGTTATGACTCCCTATAACCCTCAAGCAAGCAGTCAAGTGGAAGTCTCCAATCGGGAGATAAAGAGTATTTTGTCAAAATAGTGAATGCTAATCGGACGGATTGGTCAAAGAAGCTTGATGATGCACTATGGGCTTATCGGACTACTTTCAAAACTCTTATCGGGTTGTCTCCATACCGGTTTTTGTTTGGCAAAGCTTGTCATCTTCCGATGGAACTTGAGCACAAGACCATATGGGTTTTAAAGAAGTTAAATCTTGATTGGTATGCAGCTTCCACCTTGCGGGTTACACATTTGAAAGAATTAGACGAATTCCGGTACCATGCATATGCAAGTTTGTCCTTGTACAAATAAATAATGAAGTACATTCATGACAAATACATCTCAAATAGGGAATTCAAGGTGGGTGATCTTGTTTTGTTGTTCAGCTCACGATTGAAGATGTTTCCCGAAAAGTTGAAATCCAAATGGAGTGGTCCTTTTGAAATTGTGGGTGTGACACCTTTTGGTGCATTGGAATTGAAGAACAAAAATGATGAGGTATTCCCAGTCAATGGTCACAGGGTGAAGCATAATTTTGGACAAGCTGATGATGGCCACGTGGTGGCAGTGATTCATTTGAAGTGATGGTAATCTGCATCATGCCGCGATGTTAAATCAGGTTCTTGGGAGGCAACCAATGTTTCTTTATCCTTTTTCTTCTTCTTTGGATAGGTCTTATTTTGTGCTAACTGGTTTTGAAATGTGTTGCAGGAATGATTGTGCTTTACAGGGACTGTGCTCAGGAACATTGGCTAAGTATGGCAAAAGTTCGAACCGCACATGTATTGTGCGGACCACACAATTTTGAACGCCACGGTAGAAAGGGATCTGCGGACCGCACAACTTGAGATAACGAAATTGCACTCTCTGAAGTGTATTTGTCAGAGAAATGGCCATTGTGCAGCCGCACAAGGAAATCTATGGTCCACACCAGAACCTGTGGTCGCATAAGAAATTTTGCGGACCGCAGATCAACAAAGGGTAAATGCACATCAGGTAAAAGAGTGCGGGCCGTAGAAGGAATTCTGCGGCCGCACTTGTCTCTTGAACTTTTGGCCAAACCTGTAAGTATAAATAGTAGGCTTCACTCTACTGTTGAAACAAACTCTGAGAAATTAAAACATAGGCAAAAATAGTGCACTCGAATGAATCACTCATCTGACACTTAATTCAACACCTTTCATCCTTCCTTAACACCACTTCAACACTGGTATGTTCAAATCATCTCTAGAATTTTTCAATTTTCTTAATTTAGTTCATAATTTGTTAGTTATTTTTAGACCATCTGTCAAATTCATATCCATTTGGGCTGTAGATTATGTTAGGTAAACTCTTAGTTACTATTTAAGGAATGGTTAATTGGTTTATCATATTTAATTGCTTCTACCATGTCCAATTTGTGCATAAAAATTGAAACCCTAAAGCACTGTGCTCGATTTGATTTTGAAATGTGCGGCCGCACAAGGAATTGTGCGGTCCGCAGAGGGCATTTGGTTAGGCAAAAGTGCGGACCCCACTTGAAAAAGTACATCCGCAAAAATTCAATTGTGGCCGCAGAAAAGTGTGTGCGGACGCAGATCGGGGCATTCTCTGTCTTCAGAGAGCTACCAGGTTTAAGGACTTCAATGTGCGGCCGCAACAAAAAATGTACGGTCCACACTTTAGAAATGTGACCGCACTCAAAATTGTGCAGACCGTTGTTTCATTTCTGCGGCCGCACTTTGACATTGTGCGGTCCGCATAACCAGACCTACGGCCGCACTTGTAATTGTGCGGACCGCACTTTCCAACCCTGCAACATGTTTTGTTCTGCAATTTGTTTTGCTTACCTGCACTTGAACTAGAACCGACTCTTACTATTGTTTTGTGCAGAATATGGTTAGATCACGTGGTCGTGGTGATACATTAAAGGGGAGGGGTAAACCTTCCAGAGGCAGAGGCAAAAGCACTTTACCCCTCGCCCTCCAAATATTAATTAGTAAGAAAACCACAGCAAGCCGAGGTAGACAGTCTGATCCCTCCGAATCAAGTCCATATGCCCCTTCTAGGGAAGCATCAGAGGGAAATTCAGTGCAAGAACAGCTTGATGTGCAATCACAGCCACAGCAGCCTCAGGACAGATACCAACTGAGAAATGAGCCTACCTCTTCTGAGAGTACTTCTGAGGGGTTGGAAGGGAACAGTCAGGCTTTGGAGCCTTCATCTACACATTCCCCCAACACACCAGCTACTACAGTGGATGTGCATGATATCCTAGATGATGGTTGAGGGGGCAATACCAGAGTTTCCGGCCTTAAGAGGTCGAAGAAGAAAGAAATCTGGGAAGATAGGTTCGTCAGTCTAACTGCATTCAATAGGTTCCGAGAGTGGTGGCCATCGAGATCGCTCACTCTTGAGCGTCAGTTATTGTTGAAAGACCTTTAGAAATACAACCCAGCAGTGCTAAGGCAGTTCAGAGAGAGGAGGGGGTGGACACGGTTCACTCACGATGTGGTAGATGCCAAAGAGTACTTGGTCGGGAATTGTATGCCAATGTGGCGCACATAAAGAAGGGGACCAAAGTGACGAAAGTGAGAAATCTGAAAGTGAGGTTTGACCAGACCACCCTTAACACATACTTAGGGTTGGAGGATGTGGAGTCGATGCAACACTTGGAAAAGATGGCTATGGGCGATGCAGCTCGCCCATGGCTAGCTGAGCTTCTGGCAGCTACGGGACCACCACCACCATGGATCATAGAAGGGATTCCAATCCAGTGGAACACCCTAAATTTTGAGGCAAAGGGATGGCAGACTTTTGTGTGTAGCAGAATAGACCCATGTCAGAATGAAACAAATCTACCAATCCCGCGAGCAGTACTAGTCGCCTCGATCATGGTCGGGTACCCAATCAATGTGGGTGCCGTGATGTCGGTCAATATGTCCTTGGTTCCCAGGCAAGGTGACACCTCCTACCCGTATCCCAACACTATCACTGAATACCTTACAGATACGAGGGTGGAACCAAGGGATTTTGACACCAAGGTAAGGGCGACGAAGCCTTTCTCATGGTATTCTTTGATGGATGGTGGAAACCCAAAGAAGATGGGTCAGCCCTCTACTACTGTAGGCCAGTCTGATGAGCCTACTGGGGTAGATCCTAGGATAGTTGACGTGCCATCTACTTCAGAAGATCCTTCTGATAGTGCAGCAGCTATGCCTCCACCTCTTTCTTCGGGTCCTTTAGCATCAATGCCTTTCACAACGGTTTTGAAGCCGGTGCCCATGCCCACTCATCAACTATCTACACTGTGGGTCTCCCAAACACTGGCGAGCCTTAACAACTAGATGCAGACAGCCACAACAAAGCTGACTGATATATCCAGTGTTGTTATAGCACAGTCATCCATCCCGGCAGCCCAGATTCCTTTGATAGTGGAGGACACATTGAAGAAGATCTTGGAGAACCAGACCACCATCATGAACACCTTGGTAGAACATGGATCAGTGATTGAGGAGCTGGGAAAGCAGGTAAAGAAAATGAGGAAATCCCAGGCGTCCAAGAAATCAGTTGACAGGTTGAAGGTAGAGGTGACCAAGATAGCAGCAGTTGGGGAGCTTCCATTCGATTTGCTCATAGGGTCAGACCCACCAGCATCAGCAGCTCCAGCAGCACCACCTGTTCCAGTGGCACCAGCTGGCCAGTCTGAGAAGCCAGACATGGCTGCTGAGGCGGTGCGCAAGATGTTCACTAACCCAGTTACTCCCAGAATCAGGGATAATGAGATCCAATTAGAGGAGACTGAGGGCGGTGACACTGCTATGGACACAGAGATGTCCAAGGCCACATAGGGAGTCTTCTTTACTATTACCTTTCCTTATTCTTATTTTGTTAAGCATTGAGGACAATGCTTATTTTTATTCGGGGGGGAGGGGGTGGAGTCTATTTGATATTTGGATAATTTGACATTTGGTTTGTAATAACTGATAACATTTTCTTCTCTTTTTCTTTGCATTATGTATATATTCTTCTCTCTCTCTATTGATGTATATATTTTCTCTTTTCCTCTCTCATTATGTATATTCATTTAAGCTTTCTAGCTTCTTTATTTTATTATCTTATTAGTCAATGTTTAATTCAGTAGCTTCTTGTTTAGTCTAATAACTTCTTTTTAATTTTGTAGCTTCTTTTTATGTTTTTAATGGTCAATAAGCCTTTGGTTTTCTTAATGCCACGGTTCTTTCCAAAGGTAGTTTTTGTGTGAACCGGGTGATTCTTCCCAACGATGGATGGCGTGACAACCTTATTAAGGGATTGAGTTTGTTTTTGGTATTTAGGTAAGAATAGTAGCAATAATGAATAAAAAGACCTAATTGAGCTAATCTTGAAGAGTCAAACATGATTCACTTGGTACCAACACACTTAACTATGTGCTTATAATTAAAAACAAGGTTTTTGAAAAATAAATAGCTCTAGTCAGCGACCTTGTGACTCTTGTGTTGACTTAGGCAATCATCGAGTGGTTTAGTCAAGCCATAGTGATTTTCAGTCTTGAATATGGTTGTTGTGAGCCCTCGACTCTATTTATCTTTAACGATCCAGTTGCGTGAGATGTGAGATATTTTTGTTTCAAGTCCAGAACCCGTGCAAATGGTCTAGAACTTGCCTTGAATGTGTTTCTAAGCGAAATTTTAAGTTTTGCTTGGCTTGTGAAGTAATTGTAGGCTCTCCTTGACCCGTTTGAAATTTTCCATGACGCACCAATGTTGTTATGCCTGGTCAACTCATTTGAGCCTAAAACCTTTCTCATTTGATAACCATGTTACAGGCCTTTACCCATTTTTGTAGTGACCCTCTCTTGGTACCCGAGCTTCCCTTAACACTCTTGAAAAATAATTGGCTAAAACATAAGTTTGGGGGAGAGACGAGGGGTTTGAAAACGGTATCAAAGCACAAAAATATAAAAGAAATGAATAAAAAGAAAGGCAAGAAAAAAGAAAGAAAGAACAAAAATGCAAAAAGAAAGTGAATAAGTTGAAGAGTCGAAGAGATTCAAAGAAATAGTAATGATGCAAAGCATGGAAAAAGTAAAGAAGGAGAAAATGAATATCATGACCAAGAAAGAGTGATGTTAAGTCTCTCTAGTTCCCCTAAGAAAAAATAAAATGCCTCTAAGAGTAGGCAAAGCTTAAGCCGAAAAGAGAAAATAGAGTGCTTAAGGAAAGATGAACCCGTTCTATTCTAACATATCCAACCTTAGTCCAAAAGCCTTCATTACATTCCGAAAATGCCCTACATGATTTCTAGCCGAGTGAACTTACATTAGTGGTGATCTACATGAGAGGCAAGCATATGGTACTTATAGTCGTACTTGTGACATTCTTTTGAGGAAGATGAGCGAACTTTTCACAAATCTTTGAATTGAGTGCTACATTCTTAAGTAAGATATGCTAACGCAAAGTAGAGGAGGAGGAGTTTGGGATCCACAATGACCTACATGAAAGAGTGAGCTTCCTTGATGAATAAAGTCAACTCTTGAAGCTCAAGTATCACATTAGAACTATTTGTGCTTAAAAATTCAAAGCATTGTCTTGTTGATAATTCATAAGTGTTGTGGATAATTGTTGGTCCCAATTGATGTGTGATTGATGCATCTTAGATTAGTTAGAATAACTCTTAACTTGTGGAGGTGGGAATTACCTTATTTGCTTAAGGGCAAGCAAAAGCTTAAGTTTGGGGGAGTTGATACGTGGGGATTTTGACTACTTATTAGCGCCTTTTAGCTTTCATTTTAGTCCAAAAGCATTTAATTGTGTTCCCGAACACTGATACAATATGCTTAATTGCAGGAGTATTGGAAAATGAGCCACTAAAATGAAATCCAACTCATAAAGGAGTGATCTGAACTCAAGAACAAAAAACCAGGAACAAAAGCTCAAAGTGCGGACCGCAGAATATCATCTGCGGCTGCAGATTGTGAAGGCAATCTTATTAGAGACAAGTGCAAAGTGCGGTCCGCACATGAAATATGTGACTACAGAAGCTAAGCAAGATCAGAAGTTTAGAGAGTTCTCATTTCAAGCTAAAAAGAAGTGCAAACCGCACAATTATTGTGCGGCTGCAGAAGATCAGTTGTGCGGTCGTAACTGCATTTGTGCGGTTTGCAGAAGAGCCATGTGCGGCCGCACTCAGAAATGTGCGGACCATATAAAGAGAGAGATTCGGCCGTGGTTCAGAATTATGCGGCCGCAAAAGTCCAATCCTACCAAGATGAAGAAACGTGCGGACCGCACATGGAATTATGCGGCCGCAGAACCACCGAAAGGGAAATTTTGTTCGAAAATTCCAGCACTGTATAAATAGAATAGTTTCACTTTTTTAGGGCAACTTTTGTAACTTTTGACATCGGCATTCGTTTACTTTGCTTATTTTAGTAGTTTTAGCTATTTTGAGCTTTTTGAATATTAGTTTTATTATTTTAGTCATTAATATGGTTTTAATTATCACTTCTTCTTCTTTATCTTTTAATTTAAGCATGAGTAGTTAGATTTTCATTAGGGTTATGTCCCAACCATATTGTATGAACTTGATGGGTATTTGATTTATTGCTTGTTTATGGCTGGGTGTTGATTATCTAGTCTTGTTCTTGCTTTTAATTGAAAATTTAATGGTTGCAAACATTATTTCATGCCTAATTGACTAGGTCTCTACTTGAAAAAGAGAAACTTAGTCTAGGAAAACTTGGATAGCAAGGAATTAGGTCAATCGAGAGATTGATAAACCCAATTAAAGGGTTGAATCTAGAGATAGTAAAATCCGACTTGAGCTTATTATCAACCGCTTTGTTCAATACCCATTTGGACTTGAGAAAGCCAAATTGGGCAAAATCACTCTCTGACCGAGAGGTATTGAGTGGGTATTTGAGTAGTGATGGCTATAATACACCCCGACCAATAAAATAAGCTTTAAGGCGTACAACCCATCAAGCGAACACCTAGGTGAAGGTCATAGCCCTAGGCCTTTTATATCATTAGAAAAACAACCAAAAACAATTTTCTAGTTTAAATTCTTAGTTTGTAATCTTAGTTTAAAATTAGACCTAAAAACAACCAAAGTTTGTGGAAGTGCAATTTGAGATAATTCAAGCTCATACACTATAATATATATATATCCCTAAGACCCATTCATAGCTCCCTGTGAAAAATCGACCCCGACTCATTATTGGGTATTACTGTTGCATCGACCTTTTTCATATCCTCAAATAGAGGAGTGAAATTGGACGAGATCAAACACTGCCATCACTATTTATTATCCTTATGTAGGTTTATGCCAGATTACCTATTTGGTAATGGTGATGTGCTGAATCTCCTCTGTTGAGGTATACAGTTCAATCCAGTTGATAGGCCAATTGAACATTGGATAATTGGCTGTGAGCAAGAGATAGATATCTGAGTTGATGGAGAAAAGAACTCTATTCATGAAGGAAGATTTGTTGCCATACTTTGCATTGCACATATTCTTCCACAAATTCCAACAAATAATGGTAGGCAGGGTCTCCAGAAGAATCTTCTGCACTATATTCTTGCTCTTTTGTAGCCACCATTTCATCAAGAGGAGCCTGAGTGGCATGTCCTACAGTTTGAATCCAACAATGCCTGAATATGTTTTCCATACAGCTCTTGCAAAGTGACCTCTCGAGAAGATGTGGTCAACTGTTTCTGAATGATGTATAATGCAGTAAACACATCTGGTGAGAGTGGGCTGCCCAAAGCAAAGTACTCTGTCATCTGTTGGTAGCTTATTACTGATGGCTCTCCCTACACAAAAGGACCATTTGAAGGGGATCTTCTTATGCCAAGTCATCGTGTTATAGAACAATATTTGTTTCTTTTTTATGATCACCTCCCAAGAAGATGCACAGGTGAAGTTTCCTGATGTGTCTGGAGTCCATATAGGCTTATTTGGGGTCTGTTGTCTGAAATATATGGGTGTCTGCAGAATTTCTGTGATTTTATATGCAGGTGTTGTTGCATTAAGTTTCTGTAGGTTCCATTGATCATGATCCCAAAAATGTGCAACACTGATATTACCAGGTCTACCACCTTGATGTCTATGATTTGCCAGAGGACCAGTTCCTAGCCAGTTATCCCACCAAAAACTAGCATTACCTGAATGAAGTCTCCAATGTATGTGAACCTCAGCTTTCTTTTTGTTGATCATCATTTTTTTTTCAGGCTTGGGACTGACCAGTGTCCCATTTCTTAGAAATAGGATGTGATCTCTTGCAGTATTTGGCCAAGAGGAAACTGCTCCACAAGGACTGTTTTGTCTTAAAGGTCCACCATTGTTTGAATTCCATTGATGTGTATACATCTTCTGTAAATCCGATACCAATCCCACCTTCATTCTAAGCGTAAGTCATTTTTCTCTAGGAGGCCCAGTAGTATTTGTTTTTATCTTTCTCGACACACAGAAGAAATTTGCAGCCATTTTTTCTAAATGCTTTATTACTGCTTTGGGAGGTGAAACAGCTGACAGGAGGTGTATGGGTAAGGACTGAAGAACATGTTTGATCAAGGTGACCTTACCACCATAGAAAAGAAGCTTGTCATGCCAACCTCTAATTTTATTAATGACCTTAGAGATTAAGCCACTGAAGTGAACAATTCTTCTTCTTCCAATGTAGAGAGGGCAGCCTAGATATGTGATAGGTGATCCCTTCCTTGTGAATCCAATGATTTGTTGAATCCTTGACACATTGTAGTGGAACACACATGAAGTAACCATAAAGTGACTCTTGTTTTTTCTGGAAAAACTTTATAACATTTCTTTCATTGTTGTTCTTGAACCTTTTTTGATACAAATGAATGAAGCAGTCGAGGCAGCCAACAAGAATATCAAGAGGATTCTACGAAAGATAGTGGACAATCAAAGACAATGGAACGAGAAACTATCTTTTGCCTTACTGGGTTACCGAACCACCATGAGAGCATCCACTGGGGAAATGACGTACATATTGGTATACGGCACTGAAGTTGTGATACCCGCAGAGGTCGAAATAGAAACTTTAAGGGTCATTTAGGAGGAAAAAATGGACGACGCAGAATGGATACGGGTCAGACAGGAGAAACTCATGCTCATCGACGAGAAACGAATAGATGTAGTATGCCATGGTCAGCTATATTAGAATAGGATGGCCAGTGCATTTAACAAGAGAGTGAAACCTCGCCAGTTCGCACCAGGGCAGTTGGTCTTGAAGAAAAATTTTCCCCACCAAGAGAAAGCCAAAAGAAAGTTCGCACCAAACTGGCAAGGTCCTTACGTGGTTCATCGAGCACTGTCGGGTGGAGCTCTAATCTTGGCAGAAATGGATGGAAGAACCGACATGAAGCCCATTAACTCAGACGCAATCAAGAGATACTATATTTGAAGACAAATAGAGTTAGGTTTTGCTGTAACAGAACTACGTTCAACCTGACTTCCCAAGGAAGGATACGTAGGCAACCCACGTAGGGTTTGGTTTCTCTCCCCCTTTATATTTTGTAATAGAAAACCAAATATCACTTTTGTATGTTTCTTAGGAACTACGCCAACTTGATATCCTTAGAAAGGAATAACTAGGCAATCCTCATTGGATTCAGTCGTCTTTTGTAATTGAACTACGTTTTGGCCTGATTCCATTTGGATACATAGGCAGTCTGAGTCAGACTCGGCCATTTTCATTCTTAAACTCATCATTTGGAATCTATTGTAATCGAACTACGTCTTGACCTGATTCCATTTGGATACGTAGGGTGCATGAGTCAGGCTCAGTCATTTTCATCATATTTTATCATAATTCACGAACTACGTTCAGACCTGATTCTATTTTGGATACGTAGGGAACCTGGAAGGGTTCGGTCATAACCTTAGGAAAGACTTTGTAATGCATTAGTTCGAATTAGGATGCAATCGCAACGGCAAGCAGCCGTGTTGTCAGAAGCATCACGGAAGATCGACCTCAATAGGACGAAGTTTTCAGGAAGAAACGTTCACATGTGGAGAACTTTTAGTAACATGTCATAATCCGGAACGACACCATTTTCCTTAAAAATAAAGTATTTTAAAAATGTTTCCTAAAACAAATACAGTAATATGTTCTACCTACAGAACTTCGCGGCGCAATCGTATAAGAGGCCGAAGATTACTTTACATTTCAGTGCAAAGATCTCCCAACAAACGGGGACGCTCTTTACAAACCAAGCTCTCCCAACAAGCGGAGACATTTTTCAGTGCAAAGCTCTCCCAAAAAGCAGAGACACACTTTACAAATAAAGCTCTCCTAACAAGCAGAAAAAATTTTCAAATGCTTCGACAGCTGCGGAACGGTACATAGTCTGGCTAACAAATCAATTCAAGCTCAAGTATCCCATCATCCTGATCCCAAATAACGGCCCGCCAGCAGCCAGGCATCATCATTCCTGCATCATTTACATCACGTCTTAATATATTTTGTATTACAATATATTGGTATGCGTGTATTTCATTTGTTTTGCAGGAACAAACACCGTAGCGTGGAACCTTTCTAAACAGCAGACCAACTTCAATGCTATGAGGTACATCAAACCCATTACAGGGCCAAGGATCCAAGTTCAAGCACAAAACGACTAGTGAAACTCAAAATTTTCAAATACTTCAGATCAAGCCGCAAAATTCAAGTTATCATAAGTGCTCAATCCTCCGTCCCGCCGTATTACCATAATACGATACTGGGGAAATTCCTACGAGTATCGCTTCCTCAAACATCTTCACTCCGGAACTACATGAGGCCTGATCCTCATTGAGCCCGAGGTAGGTAAGCAATTCAAAGCCAGAATTCGGCCCTAATCTCTCCAAAATTCTTCCCATAATTCTCCGAGAATCTTCCTTAACTTAATCCTCCAATTCATAATCTTCATGTCACTCCTACAATGTATGCCTAAAGTCGAGACAAAATTGGCATTGGTTCAATTTCTTTGCCCGAAAACTCTTTCATTGTCTACAGTCAAAGAGGGGCAGCTGTTGACAGCCAATTTTGACCCTCCCTTTTAAAATTAATTTATTTATACTTAATAATTTACAGTAAATATTTTTGAATGTATTAATAATAAATACCTATTTCTACAAATTATTTAATTATTAGTTTCAAAATTAATCACTTAGTATTAGTATTATGTAAATACAATATATTTACTATTTTAAGATGATTAAAATAACCTTCATATACATCACGTAGGCTCTATAATTAATTTGACACAATTACGCATTAATTTCTAGTAAATTAGATTACTATGTTAATATCTTGAAATCAATGCTATAATTCAAAAATGTAGTATTTATAATAATTAATTACAATAGTTAGCAATATGTATATTAATTATAATTTTATCATATTTTATTGAAATTGGTTAAGTTTTTTAAATTAATTGAAAAAGGGATTAAAAGACAAAAGGCTACAATTGCAAATCTCCAATTAAACATAAAGTGACTATTCTCTAAACTACTTTTGGCCCAATGCAGAAGCCCAGTCCGAAAATACCCAACCCAAACAACCCCTTCAATCCCTATTGGCAAGCCTTGACATTACTTTTGAACCAATCACTGTGTGCCATGTCACTGCTCCCATCCCTTCACAAAAGAAACACAACTGATCTGAGCTGTCCATTCCACAGATCAACGGCTCTAAATTTTATCTCCATTTCCCTTTTAATTTTAATAACCCAGCAAGCTTATCTTGGCCGTTAAAACCAATGAATCTAATGGTCCTCAAATTTCATCCATAAAAAGCGTTTAATCTTAAATTATCTGGACCACTGATCTCAAAGATCAGCGGCCCAGATCCGATCTCTTAAACTTAACTCAAAGACGGCCTCCCCATCTCCCTAAACCTTAATCATTATTCTTTTGACCCTGCCGCCTCTCTTTCCCTTTCTTCTCTCTTTTCTCTCATCCTTTCGAACCCAATCAGGCAAGGAGCCTTGCACAAATCACTGCAAGGTCACAAACCCTTCACCAAATCATCCTTCCTTGCTTCTCTGTCCCCAAATCCCATTGATTTTCCTTTTTTGATCTTCAAATCTGAGATGTCAGATTCAGCCAGTAAAGTTGAAGCACCCATTTCACCTTCGTTCTTTCAAATCCAACTTGCAGATTCGTCTTCTTTGTCCCTAGGTTGTGAGGCCAGTGATTCAGTTTCCATTTTTGTTGAGTAAATTCAAAACCCCCAATTTAAAACCCTAAGACCTAAATGACGAAACTTCATTCGTCTGATTTTCCCACTCGTTCTTTCAAATCGAACCATGCATGGTTGATATCTCAAGTTTCATCATTAATATTCGTTGTCCAGAGATCAAATTCAATGACCTCTGGACCTCTGGTCTTTACCTGATGGATTCTTCACTTGTAACGATTGTCGTGCACTCAGGTAAGAGACTCACTCGTTTTTCTCTCAGATTCACTCCGATTAACTCTGATTTCACTCTATCTCTTTAGATTTTCACTCGATCGTGCTCACATCATCTACCATCCATCATATTCCACTACCATTTTGAATATGTTGAAACCCTAGAGCCATAAATGGCACTATAAATAGGGCCTTTATTGCTCTCACCTAACACCACCAACCACCGAAGAAAAACAACACCAAGAACACCTAACAAAAGAAGAAAATCAATAGTAGTGTTTTAGAACTTTTTCGACTAAGGCTAAGTTCTTAATCGATTTCTGGTTTTGCTCTGAGGTACCTCAATGATTGAAGTTTTGAGTTCTTGGATCCTAAACGGCTAAAGCAATTCTAACTTGGTCAGCCGCCCTCGAGAAGATCGGTACACCTTCACTCTCTTCTCTTTTGATTGTCTTACTTGAATATCATGAGCATGATGTTACCTTTTTCAATTATGTTCGTTTACGATGTTTGTAATTAGTGTATAGATGTCATTTCCAATTCATGATAGTATGTTGTTAACTTGTGGTCATATGTCATACTTTGAATGTTTCTAATCAGTGTTGATTAAGCTGCTATGTGATCTTAATGACTTGCATTCTGATCTAAAATAGCCAACATGATTACGTTTCCTTAATATGCTTTAAATGACCTCTCATGCTTGCCTAGGTTTCAGCTTTTCTATTAATGATTTTGTTGCGATCTCTATCTCCATACATTGTTTCCTGCATTGTGTTGTCTTGAGGTCGAGATTATTGTTTGATAATCTAACAAGGACAAACCTGAAAGTTCATAGTTTAATCCTTCACCACTTAACTTAAGCATGAGAAGTTTTAGTGTTTAAGTGCTCTCATTCTCTGTATAAAATGTATGTTAACTCTGAGAACAACTTTCTAAGTTACTATTATGATAGTTTTATGCTCATATCTAATTGTTGCTTGCATCTATATGAAACAGTCTTATTAATGTAAACTCTTGTGAACCTCAATAACCATTATCCATGTATATTCTATCACCATCAAGGTGTCTTTCATAAACAAGACATAGTCATGACTACTTTCAAGCTTGAGTATGACTACCTCATGTTTAGATGTAAATCTCAGTCTATATAGCTGAAGTTTAAACCTGTTTGGCACAACACTTTCCTTGTCTTTAATCCCTCATGACATTGCTGACTTTGTGAAGCTTACCCTGTCTTTGTAAGATCATTAAAGTATCTATGTGTAGTTGATTTTAAATGTTGTATGTTCCCCTGTTTGGCTTCATGATTCCATGTTTTTGTTTTGAAATTGTACTCAGTCCTATGAATCTGAACTGAATCTGATTTTTTTAAATCCTATGATTACGTTATTGCTACTTCCTGAACATAATGGTCTGCTTAATGTTAATACTGTTATGAGAATGATCCTGTTAAGCACCTTTAGGAACCCCATGTTTGAATCTGTTAGCCTATAGTCTCACTAAGAATCTTGATCATGTTCTCGTATTTTTTATAACACCTATAGAAGTTGTTTGATGTGACTATTTGTTTGAATACTAGGCAAGCCACTACTCAACTATCTTAACACAGTAAAATCTTTAAAAGTTTAGACATAAGCAATTAATATTTAAGAAAACCTTTTAGGAACAAAAATAAACCCGCTACACAATACAATCTATCCCAAAATCGGGGAATCATCGAGTACATGAGCATCTATACCAGGAACAGTCTAATACAATGTCTAAGGAATAAGAACTGAAATGTGATAAATATAATGAAGGAGAGCCAAGGCCTGCGAATGCCATGCAGCTACCTCGATAGTCTCCGAGATCAGCTGCTCAAATATAACCACCCGCTATGACCAGGAACACCTGGATCTGCACACGAAGTGTAGGGTGTAGCGTGAGTACAATCAACTCAGTAAATAATAATAATAAGTAAGGAACTGAAAAATAGTGACGAGTAATACAGTTATAATTCATTTTCAGTAATCTCAACAAGAAAGTAGACTTGCTTTAAAAATTCGGCAGTTTAAGTCAAATCAATTTATAAATGCCAAGTTCGAGTAAAATCTTGATATAATATCCCTCAAAAGTTTCAAAATAGTGACATATAGCAACTATGCGCAACAACAATGGAAGCAAATACTACCTCTCCCGGCAACAGTCACTCAATCTTTATCAATAGCTCATCACTCGGCTCTCAGCCCTCAACACTCACACTCAATAGATACTTGTGCTCACTGGGGTGTACAGACTCCGGAGGGGATCCTTCAGCCCAAGTGCAATATCGTTGCGGCGTGCAGCCCGATCCCATATAAATAGCCATAAGGCTCGTTGCAGCGTGCAACCCGATCCATATATATATATATATACACACACACACAGCCCTGAGGCTGATTGCGGCATGCAACCCGATCCATATATATAGCCCTACGGCTCGTTGCAGCGTGCAACCCGATCCATATATATATACAGCCCTGAGGCTCGTTGCGGCGTACAACACGGTCCATAAATATATAAAGCCCTGAGGCTCGTTGCGGCATGCAACCAGATCCATATATACATACATATAGCTCACAGCTCGGCACTCAGGCCCTAAATCAGTCACCAACCTCTCCAGTCTCTCGGGCTCTCAGAAATCATAAAAATCAGCCCAAACAAAGTTAATATAATGTATCAACAAGAATCAAGAAGATACTGAGATATGATACACAAGTAAACCATGACTGAGTACAGAACAGTAATTAGCAATTAATTCAACGAGTACACGACCTCTGCGGGTCCCAACAGTTTAGTCACAAAGCCTAAGCTTGACTCCTAACATGATTTGCAGTCAAATTTCTATAACACAGGGAGAGCATATAGCTAACAAGAAGTCCACGGAATGGACCAAGTCATAATGCCTACGGTGCACGCCCACACGCCCGTTACCTAGCATGTGCGTTACCACCAAACAATCATATAACAACATAATCTGGGGTTTCATACCCTCAGAACCAGATTTAAAATTGTTACTTACCTCAATCCGAGCCAAAACTCTACTCCAAAATGCCCTTGCCTCGCGAATCGGTCTCCAAACGTCCTGAATCTAGCCACAAGCAATACAATACAATCAATACGGCTAAAGGAATTAATTCCATAAGAAAAATACGAATTATAAGCCAAAATCCAAAATTGGCTCAAAACCGGCCCCGGAGCCCACGTCTCGAAATCCGACAAAAGTGACAAAAGCAGAAAGCCCATTCACTCATGAGTCTAACCATACCAAATTTATCAAAATCCGACATCAAATGGCCATACAATTCCCCAAAATTAACTCTCCAAATCCCTAGCTTCAAACCCCCAAATTTCACCTCAAACACTCACCAACTAGGTGTAACATCAGTAGGCAAACGTAATCATTGAAGACAAATGGGCACAAGGATCTTACCTCAAGAATTCCCCTTAAAACACCCTCTCAAAATCTCTAACATTCGAGCTCAAAATGTTAGAAATGGTGAAAAATCTTGAAACCTCATATTTATATGTTCTGCCCAGGTCTTCCGCACCTGCGGCCCAACTCCCGCTTCTGTGATCCCGCTTTTGCGGTTGAAAGTCCGCTTCTGCGGAAATAACTAACTTCTCCAACTACCGCACATGCGCACTCCTTTCTGCTTCTGCAGAAGTGCTTCTGCACGGCAGGTCCGCATCTGTGGCCTTGCAGGTGCAGAAAGAACCTCGCACCTGCGGCCACTGCCAAGCCTCCTCCTTTTCGCTTATGCGGGCTCCTTCCCACTTCTGCAGGCTTGCACCTACGGTTCCCACTCCGCAGGTGTGATTACTACAGCAGCAACAAAACTTTAGCTGCTTCCTCAACTTACTTCCAAGTCCGTTAACCACCTGAATTCAACCCGAGGCCCCCGGGACCTCAACCAAACATACCGACAAGTCTTATAACCCAATACGAACTCAGTCGAACCCTCAGATCACCTCACACAATGTCAAAAACACGAATTCCGCATGGATTCAAGCCTAATGAACTTTGAAATTTTTAAATTCTACAAACAACGTCGAAACCTATCAAACCACGTCCGATTGACCTCAAATTTTGCACACAAGTCATAAATGACACCACGAACCTACTCCAACTTCGAAAATCCAATCCGACCCCGATATCAAAAAGTCCACTCCCGGCCAAACTTTCCAAAATTCCAACTTTTGCCATTTCAAGCCTAATTCTACTCCCGACCTCCAAATCATAATTCGGGCACGCTCCTAGTCCAGAATCACAATCCGAGGTCATTTACACATAAGTCGACATCCGGTCGACTTTTCCAACTTAAACTTTCAATTAAGAGACTAAGTGTCTCAATTCACTCTGAATTCTCTCCGGACTCGAACCAACTAACCCGATAAATCATAAAACAACAGTGAAGCACAAAAATGAGTAGAAAAGGGGAATGTGGCTACAACTCTCAAAATAACCGAATGGGTCGTTACATCCTCCCCCTCTTAAATAAACGTACATCCTCGAACGGGTCTAGAAACATCTGGAGTCTCAAATGGGTATGGATATCTGCTTCGCATCTCCCGCTCGGTCTCCCAAGTAGCCTCCTCAACGGGCTGACCTCTCCACTGCACCTTCACTGAAGTTATATCCTTTGACCTCAACTTTCGAACTTGTCGACCTAGAATAGACACCGGCTCCATATCATAAGTGAAATCACCATCCAACTGAACCGTGCTGAAATCCAAAATATGAGACGGGTCACCAATATACTTTCGGAGCATGCAAACATGAAATACTGGATGCACACTCGACAAGCTAGGTGGCAAGGAAAGCTTGTAAGCCACCTCCCCAATCCTCTGAAGTACCTCAAACGGCCCAATGAACCGAGGGCTCAACTTGCCCTTCTTTCCGAACCGCATAACACCTTCCATGGGTGAAACCTTTAGCAGAACCTTCTCCCCAACCATGTAAGACACATCACGGACCTTCCTGTCAGCATAGCTCTTCTGTCTAGACTGCACCGTGTGAAGCCGCTCCTGAATTAATTTAACCTTGTCTAATGCATCCTGAACTAAGTCTATACCCAACAGCCTAGCCTCACCGGGCTCAAACCAACCCACCGGAGATCTACACTGCCTCCCGTACAAAGCCTCATATGGGGCCATCTAGATGCTCGACTGATAACTGTTGTTGTAAGCAAACTCTGCGAGTGGCAGAAACTGGTCCCACGAACCCCCAAACTCAATGACACACGCACGTAGCATATCCTCCAATATTTGAATAGTGCGCTCGGATTGCCCATCCGTATGAGGGTGAAATGATGTACTCAACTCCACTTGAGTGCCCAACTCTCACTGCAGGGCTCTCCAAAACTGTGATGTAAACTGCGTGCCTCTATCTAAAATAATGAAAACCGGCACACCGTGAAGGCGGACAAACTCTTAGATGTAAATCTCAGCCAGCCGCTCTGAAGAGTAAGTGGAGCCCACTGGAATGAAGTGCGCGGACTTGGTCAGCCGATCCGCAATCACCCAAATAGCATCAAACTTCCTCGAAGTCTGTGGGAGCCCAACTACGAAATCCATAATGATCCGCTCCCACTTCCACTCTGGAATCTCTATCCTCTGAAGCAAGCCACCCGGTCTCTGATGCTCATATTTTACCTGCTGACAGTTAAGGCATCGAGCTACAAACCCCACTATGTCCTTCTTCATCCTCCTCCACCAATAGTGTTGCCTCAAGTCCTGATACATTTTTGTGGCACCCGGATGAATAGAATACCGCGAATTGTGGACCTCCTCAAGAATCAACTCACATAGCCTATCCATATTGGGCACACAAATCTGACCTTGTATCCTCAATACCCCACCATCCCCAATAGTCACATCTATGGCATCACCGTGCTGAACCCTGTCCTTGAGGACAAGCAAATGAGTATCATCATACTGGCGCTCTCTGATGCGAACAAATAAGGAAGACCGAGAAACCACACAAGCGAGGATCCAACTGGGCTCTGAAATCTCCAATATCACGAACCGGTTGGCCAAAGCCTGAACATCAACTGCAAGAGGTCTCTCTCCAACGAGAATAAAAGAAAGACTACCCATACTCACTGCCTTCCTACACAAGGCATCAGCCACCACATTGGCCTTCCCTAGATGATATAGAATAGTGATGTCATAGTCCTTTAGCAGCTCCAACCATCTTCGCTGCCTCATATTGAGATCCTTCTATTTGAACAAGTTTTTGAGGCTCTGATGATCCGTAAACACCTCACAAGACATACCGTAGTGGTAATGCTTCCAAATCTTCAATGTATGAACGATGGAAGCTAGCTCCAAATCATGAACATGGTAGTTATTATCATAAGGCTTCAACTGGCGCGAAGCATAAGCAATCACTCTACCCTCCTGCATCAACACACACCCAATGCCGATCCGAGAAGCATCACAATACACTCTATAAGAGCCCGAAACTGATGGCAAAATTAGAACTGAAGTTGTGGTCAAGGCAATCTTAAGCTTCTGAAAGCTCTACTCACACTCATCCGACCATCGAAAAGGAGCACCCTTTTGGGTCAATTTGGTCAAGGGCGATGCAATAGAAGAGAAACCCTCCACGAAGCGACGATAATAACCGGGCAAGCCAAGAAAGCTCCTAATCTTCGTAGCTGAGGACGGTCTGGGCCAACTCTGAACCGCCTCTATCTTCTTCAGATCCACCTAGATACCCTCACTGGACACCATGTGCCCCAAGAATGCCACCGAGCTGAGCCAAAACTCACACTTGGAGAACTTGGCATAAAGCTTCTCCTCCCTTAACCGCTACAACACAACCCTTAAATGTTGGGCGTGCTCCTCCTGACTACAAGAGTACACCAGGATATCGTTAATGAACACAATAACAAACTGAAATACATTGTTCATCATATGCATGAACGTTGTTGGGGCGTTGGTCAGCCCAAAGGACATCACAAGGAACTCATAATGACCATAACGGGTCCTAAAAGTTGTCTTAAGAATATACGAGTCCCGAATCTTCAACTGGTGATACCCAGACCTCAAATCAATCTTGGAGAATACCCTCGCTCCCTGAAGCTGATCAAATAGGTCATCAATGCACAGCAAAGGATACTTGTTCTTGATTGTGACCTTGTTCAACTGCCTATAACCAATGCACATTCTCATAGTACCATCTTTCTTCTTCACAAACAGAACAGGTACACCCCAAGGTGACACACTAGGCCTAATAAACCCCTTATCAAGGAGTTCCTGAAGCTGCTCTTTCAGCTCCTTCAACTCAGTATGTGCCATACGGTACGGAGGAATAGAAATGGGCTGAGTGCCCGGCAGCAAGTCAATGCCAAAGTCAATATCCCTGTCAAGTGGCATGCCCGACAGGTGCAGGAAACATATCCAGGAAATCTTGCACCACTGGAACAGAATCAATAGTAGGGGTCTCTACGCTAGCATCCCTCGCGAAGGCCAAATAAGATAGACAACCCTTCTCAATCATTCGTTGAGCCTTCAAGTATGAAATTACTCTACTCGGAACATAGTCTAGAGAACCTCGCCACTCAATATGTGGAGACCCCGGCATCGCCAATGTCACGGTCTAAGCGTGGCAATCCAGAACAACATGACATGGGGACAACTAGTCCATACCCAAGATCACATCGAAATCAACCATACTAAGTAACAAGAGGTCAACTCTAGTCTCCTATCCCCCAATAGTCACTACACACGACCGGTATACCCGGTCCACAACAATAGTATCTCTTACCGGCGTAGATACATGAACAGATAAAACTAGAAACTCACGGGGCATATCCAGATAATGGGTAAAATACGATGACATGTATGAATAAATGGAACCAGGGTCAAATAATACAAAGGAATACCTATGGAAGACTGAGATAATACCTGTGATTACTACATCAGAAGCAATGGCATCTGGTCTGGCGAGAAGAGCATAGAATCGGTCCTGACCGCCACCTGATCGGCCTCCCCCTCTAGGGAGACCTCAAGCTCACTGGGCCCCACCCCAAGTTGGTTGAACGGGTGGTGAAGTAACTGGTGCTGAAGTCGTAGTCTGACTCATCTGCTGAGACGGACCTCCCGTAAGGCAGGGACAATATCTCTTGATATGGCCAAACTCTCCACACTCATAGCAACTCCCCGGTGCTGGCGGTGGGGACTGGAGGGAGCCCCGAGCACCAGGATAACTGGTAGAAGGACTTGGCATAGGCGAGTCCTGACCCGATGGAGCACGGGACGAACTCTGAGCTGGAAGGGTACAGAGAGATGAGTGACCCTGCTGATAATTGTGTGAACCATGGTCAGATGATGCACCACGGTGAACTGGGCGAGCTGTCTGAGCATGCCTGTAAGGACGATACCTGCCGTGGTAGAACTGACCCCTAAAAGAAACACCGTTGAATCCACCCTGTCCTCGAGGCCTCTTGGCCTCCCTCTCAATCAGCTTCTGGCTACGGACCATCTCTATCTGACGAGCAATGTCGACAACCTCATCGAATGTAGCACCAGACACCCTCTCTCTAGTTATAAGCAACCGCAGCTGAAATGTGAGGCCATCAATGAACCTCCTGATCCTCTCCCTATCGGTAGAAACCAACCAGATTACATGACGGACCAACTCAATAAACCACATCTCGTACTGCATCACAGACATATCACCCTGACAAAGCTGCTCAAACTGCATGCGCAGCTCCTCTCTACGGGACTGAGGCATGAACTTCTCTAGGAAGAGGATGGAGCACTCCTGCCATATAAGGGTTGTTGCGCCGATTGGCCTACGCCTATCATAAGCCTCCTACCAACTGAGGGCCGCCCAAGAGAACTGAAAAGTAGTGAATGAGACCCCATTGGTCTCCAGAATACCTGTTGTACGGAGAATCCTCTAACACTTGTCCAAGAAACCCTAGGCATCCTACGCCTTTGTACCAGTGAAAGATGGAGTTTGGAGTCTCCCAAACCTCTCCAATCTCCGCTGCTCATCATCAGACATAACATGAACCACATAGGCCTAAGCAGTTGCAACCGGCTGGGCTGGTAGTGCCCCCGGTATCTAAAGTCCATGTACAACCTGATCTAGAGTACGGCAACAAGGGTATGATTACCTCCCCCGACCTGAAAAGTGGTAGGTGCATCCTGAGCCTAAACCGCCTAAGCAAGGCCGGTGCAAACTGTCAGAATCTGAACTAAGGCCTCCTGAAGGCTTGGAATCACAATGGGCACAGGTGGTGCCTGAGCTGGTCCTATAGGCTCATCTACAACTGGAACCTGCTCCTGAACTGGGGCAACTGGTGTATCTGCAGGTGCTGCCATATCTGATGTGCGAGCTATACCTCTACCCCTACCGCGACCTCGGCCTCTCGCGGCCTCGACTGGTGGTACTGGTGGTTGTCCACCCTGTCCAGTAGTACGTGTCCTCACCATCTATGAGAGAATAGAACAACAAAAGTTTAGTTACCAGAATCAACCGATTCGCACGACAAGAATTCGAGAATATGAAGTTTCCTAAGGGTTCGGCAGCCTCTCGAAAATAAGTACAAACGTCTCTGTACCGATCCGCAAGACCCTACTAAACCTGCTCATGACTCGTGAGACCTATGTAACCTAGGCTCTAATACCAACTTATCACGACCCAAAAATCAACCGTCGTGATGGCGCTTATCGTGGTACTAGGCAAGCCACTACTCAACTATCTTAACAAAGTAAAAGCTTTAATATTTTAGATGGAAGCAATTAATATTGAAGAAAACCTTTTATGAACAAAAATAAACCCGCTACACAATACAATTTATCCCAAAACCGGGGAGTCATCGAGTACATGAGCATCTATACCAGGAACAGTCTAATACAATATCTAAGGAATAAGAACTGAATTGCGATAAACATAATGAAGGAGAGCCAAGGCATGCGAATGCCATGCATCTACCTCGATAGTCTCCGGGATCAGCTGGTCAAATATCAATACCCGCTATGACCGGGAATACCTGGATCTGCACATGAAGTACAGGGTATAGCGTGAGTACAACCAACTCAGTAAGTAACAATAATAAATAAGGAACTGAAAGATAGTGATGAGCTATGCAGTTATAGTTCATTTTCAGTAATCTCAAAAAGAAAGTAGACCTACTTTAAACATTCGGCAGTTTAAGTCAAATCAATTTATAAATTCCAAGTTCGAGTAAAATGCTAATATAATATCCCTCATAAGTTTCAAAATAATGACATATAACAACAATGCACAACAACAATGAAAGCAAATAATGCCCTAAGGGAAACAGTCACTCAATATTTCTCAATAGCTCGTCACTCGGCTCTCAGCCCTCAACACTCACACTCAATAGATATCTGCGCTCACTAGGGGTGTATAGACTCCGGAGGGGCTCCTTCAACCCAAGCGCTATATCGCTGCGGCGTGTAGCCCGATCCCATATAAATAGCCATAAGGCTCATTGCAGCGTGCAACCCGATCCATATATATATATATATATATATATATATATATATACA
>AWOL01S0016749.1:540-35560 GCA_000715115.1 Nicotiana otophora | reverse complement strand
CTCTTTTACATTGTTCTCATTTCTGTCCTCAGAGACACTTCTCTCGGAGTCAGGCTTGTCACCTTCTTCAATTTCAATTGCTAAGTCTTACTTTTAATCTTATTTCATTATCAAATTTGGGATCAAATCAGTTCGCTTATCTATAAACCACGCACCAAATTTAATTGTACTATTTTATGGGTAAATAATATATATATATTCTCAAATTCGAATGAATAAATTCATGAGAAAATTCACACAGAAATCTATCCACATTTCAATTTTGAGAAATTGATGGTTGCCTCAAGACTTATTTCTGTCCTTCTCCAATTAGAAATTTTATGCTCTCTTAACTTGATGATGTCATTGGTAATATGCCTTTGACCTTCTTCTATCCTAACCATATGGAGGGCAGTAGTGCTTCCAGCTTCAAAGAAGCTGCCCAAATATCTCAAGTTCTTGAGACTTCTTTATCAAGAACTTTGACCTCTTACAAAACATTTGCTTGAAGACTAAGAGAAAATGCCTTCATTGTGTCTAACGAAAAGGGAGTTAATTGTTTAGAAGTTTGAGTTGATTGTCCCATGTCGGAAGTTGCCAATCTTCTTGATACTGGCCCTGAATTTTTATCATTTCCAAAAGATTTGTAGTGGAACTATACAAAAGATGAATGGCACTACCTCTCCCCCAAAATTCTGTTGGAAACATTATATCTAGTATTTACAAACTAACTATTGACCTGAGCGGTTTTGTTTTGATGATTGACAAAGGAACACATGCATGAACCAGGTCCGAGGACAGTGTACACACGTGATGGGCAGAATTAAGCAAAAGGCATGCACATGAAAGGGATAAGTATAAGTGGTTATTTCTGATAATCCCTGAATGAAAAGGTTGCATATTTGATATGGAGAAGGACTCTTTACTTGAAGAGAACTCTATCCAAGATAAGGGAAGAGTTAGAAGTTTAAGATAACTAGAACTCTTCCACCAAGGAAGAGTAAAGCATTAGACTTCTAGTTAATCTTTATTTACTAACTCTATATATATCAGTTGTGTTCTATTTTACAGGTGATGCACACATACTGAAGTTAAGTATGAATTGAGAGCAAAATAGCAAGGCAATTTGTGAGCAATTCCTGCGAGATTTAAGAGTGTGATCCTGAAGCTACACGAACCAGATCGAAGAACCAGCTCCATAAAGAGTTTTATGTGTCTTTCCTTATTTTTAGTTCAAAGTGTAGTAAGCATTTTGAGTTGTACCTTTCAGCTTTCTATGAAGCAAAGTGTACTGTGTACCTGAGTTGTATCTTTCAAGTTAGAGGTAACCTGAAGTAGGTGCAACAACCTGTGGCGTGTTTCTATAAGGGTTAGAGTTAATCCTTAGGTAGGCAAGAGGTTGTAAGCTCTAATTGTATTGTTCAAGTTAGAGTTAACTTGAAGCAGTCACAACAGCCTGTGGCTGGTTGCTACAAGGGTTAGAGGTAATCCTTAGGTTTGCAAGAGTTTATAAACTTTGTTGTTGGCTCAAAGTTGTAGTGAAGTGTTTGGAGAAAATCCTACTGGGTAGTAGGTCGTTGTTTTTTCACATTTTAAGCCGGGTGTTTTTCACGTAAAAATCCTTGTGTTCTTTACTTTCTGCATTATTTATTCCGCAACTGTAGTGTGAGGAACGCATAGAAGAACCAGGTCCTTCGATAATCCAGTGCACGCGAAAATTAGGCACCACACAAATCACCCCACTTCTTGTGTGGTATTGAAGTACAAAACATCACTAAGGTTGGAGGCAATGTGGTCATCAAGCTTGATATGGAAAAAGCTTACGATAGAGTGGCCTGGCCTTTTATGCTTCATGCCCAGACAGCTAAGCTTTACAGAGGATTGGATTGATCTCATATATAGATTCATCTCCAACAATTGGTATACTTTGATTGTCAATGGTAGTAGGCATGGTTTTTTCAAATTCGGAAGAGGGTTGAAACAGGGTGATCCAATTTCTTCCCCTTTATTTATTCTTAGTGTTGAATTGCTTTCACATATGCTTAATAATCTTCAGAACAACAACAGATTTAATGGTTTTTATATGTATCTCTTGGCCCGCGATAAATCACTTATACTTTGCCGATGACACTATTATTTTCTGTAGTGGTGTAAAATATTCCCTCCAACTTGTTCTTGATAACCTAGATACATATGAGAAAGTCTATGGACAACCAATCAACAGGTTCAAAAGTTGCTACACTATGGCCCCTAACAGTACTCTAATATCCATTGCTAGAGTTGGAAGGATTTTGGGTATGAGATTTGATAAGTTACCATTAAAGTACTTGAGTTATCCTATTTGATGTGGTAGAAAAAAGCTATGGTTTTTCTCTGATTTGGTGAACAGGGTGATTAATAGAGTAAAAGTATGGCACTTAAAGTTCTTGTCTACTGGGGGGTAGAGTAGTACTTATTAAGCATGTCCTTCTTGCTCTCAACATTTATACCCTAGCTGCAGTCCACCCTCCAAAGGGTACTTTGGAGATGATTAAAAAATATATTGCTCGATTTTTATGGTCTGGCCTTGACACAGGTGGGAGGCGTCACTGGGTTTCTTGGCTTAATCTTTATTTTCCACATGAGGAAGGAGGGGCAGGTTTAAGGAAGCTTGATGACACTTGTAATACCTTTAATGCTAAGCAATGGTGGAAGTTCAGGACGACTAATTCTTTGTGGTCACAATTCATGAGAGCTAAATATTGTAGAGGGCCTAGTCCAGTCACTTTAACTTGGAAGAAGGGTATATCTCAAAGCTGAAAAGCCATGTGTTCTATAAAAGGCAATATGAAAAATAACATCCTGTGGAAAATAGGAAGAGAGGATATCAATTTTTGGTTTGATAAATGGTCATATGTTGGCTCATTATACAACTTTTTGGATGGGGAAGATATCCAAGGCAATATCAAGCGCATGAGGTGTTCAAAGATGGCCAGTAGGATTGGTCTACTTTTCATAATCAACCTTCTGATGTTGTGAAAGATTTGGTGGCTTCCCTTACTATTTGCATCAGTCAGGAGGTTGATGACACTTCTATTTGGACTTCTTGTACCTCAGGCAAATTCACAGTCTCGTCTGTATGGAACTTACTCTGGCAAAAGAGAGTGCTAGCTTAGTTTGACTCTAGAATTTGGCACAAAGATGTCCCTTTTAAGATGTCTTTCATGACTTGGAGAGCTGCACATGACAGGATCCTTACCGATGAGAAGATCAACATGTTTGGCATTTATATAGATTCTAGATTCTGCTGTTGTATTGCCCCTGGTATGTTTCCTGAACTCGAAACCACTGAGCACCTATTTTATTCTGGCCAATTTGCCCAACAAATCTGAAGCAATTTTGTGGGTAGCTTAGGCATAGTGTACAGAGGCATTAATCTAAGAACCTTGCTCTATAACTGGTGGAGGCATCATGCTAAGAATCCCATAGCTTCTTATATTCACAAAATTCTTCCTCCTATTATTATTTGGGACCTTTGGTGATCAAGGTGTAGCTCTAAATATGGGATGGAGGATCCGTCCTTTATTAGATCTAAAGGCCTACTATCCTTTACCATCATCCATCTTATCATTTCTTGATTCAAGAAGGTCTGATCTGTTTGGAATAACTGGGAAGATGTCTGAAGACTATCTGAGATCTCTTTAGTGGACTACTCTATCTCTATGGTATCAAACCACCCAATTTGTTTGTAAAGCTAAAAAGTGATGGGTCATGTATTAACGGAGTTTGTGGAGGAGGATGAGTTGTTAGAGACCGTGAAGGTAAATTTATTATGGCTTACTCTATCCCTATGAGACAAGGCACAAGTAATTGGGATGAGGCATGTGCTCTCCTTTTTGGACTTAAATGGTGCATTGATAAGGGGTACAATTTGATTTAAGGGGAGACTGACTCTCTATTGCTCCAAATTATTATAAACAACATGGGGACAACCCCTTGGAAGATTGATGACATTGTTAAAGAGATAAGAAATTTGGTTAATAGGCATGGCATTATTATTGGACATTGCTTTAGAGAAGCCAATCAAGTTGCAGATAAACTGGCATCTTAAAACCATAACCAGGATGCTCTTTGTCTATACACTAACTTTGCTAATCTGCCAAGGCAGGTTAGAGGTCTTTCGAACACCGATAGGTGGCAAATTGAGTCAAGAAGAAAAGATCAAGTATGCTCACTTATGAGCCTCCCTAAAGTTTTCAGCTTTATTGTCACTTAATGTAAAATGTTTTGGAGTTCTACAATTAGACTAGTATGTCTTTTAAAGTTGATTTATCAAGTTCACATTATGTAGTAAAAGGTAGGGCCTAGTCTCCCATTTACAATATCATTTCTCAGTAGCAATAAAATCATGACTCCGTTTGAGGAGGGGGGGAATAAGGCGGTCCTCCTTCGACGGCATACCCATAAAGGAAACCTGATTCGATTTTTATGGTAAAATTTAACTAATTACCACCTAATGTCGTACATCAAAAATTCTCATCAACCAAAAATTAAAAAATTGAAAGCTACATATATGGTTTATTGATATATTGTGTTCGGAGATGAATTTGACTCACTTTTGAATCAGTTGGAAATACTAATTAATCAATAGAAACAAGATGGCAACTCATGGTGTGGTAAAAATAAAACTGAAACACTCTATTTGTTATCTTTTTTTAAGCTTAAAATTGAGACTTATTGATTTATGCTATCCAGGATTATTATACTTGTTGCTGATGAAATATCGAAACTTATCCTATTCTTATTTAAATCTCATTATTCATTAGATGTCATCATACCCTACTAGTAAGTAGTAACTAAGTACTGATCAATTTTGTTGGAATGTTGTGATCTTATGGACCAATTGTTTTCTATTGTATCAACCTTTGCTTTGGAATTAAATGACTGTGCTCTCATCAGTTTTTAACATTAATAATTGAAGTGTTAATAGGGGACACCGAAAAATGTTCAACTGGAATAATAGTGGCTAAATAAAATTCGAATACAGTTACTTCTTAAATAACGGCTTTCTTGTAGAGCTGACAAGAATTCTAATTTTTTGGGAGAGATCGAGAGGGACGGGAAGGGAGGCGTTAAGTGCTTTTTCTTTTTCTCTCTTAATTTTTGGTTTCTTTTTTCTTTTTGTGGTTTAATCTGCGTATTAGTTTGGTGAAAGGCAAGCATGTAATTGATAGAGGCAAGTCTTCTTTATGGGATCATATTCCCTCAATTTTCTTTGTTACAGACTTTACACCGCAGTTTTTAAAAACTTTTGTATCTTTCTTTTCCGACCGGAAACTATTTTAGGAAATATATATATATATATATATATGTATACAATCAAATACGGATTTAAAATTTAAATTTGACGGATTAAATATTAATGTTCTTAATACGGATAAATTTATTGTACTTTTAAAATTATGAATTCAAAATTCAATGTTTGTTAAAAATTAATTATTTTTCACATATATATTTATATTCGTGTAGAAAATATCAAATTCGATTTTGTTAGAATCACAGGCTTACCTTCGTGCCAAAAGCTATAGTTTTAGTAAAAGTGCAACTTTATTTCTTAATCAAACCAATAAGCATCCTATTCGACCATTAATATTCCAATTCAGGTCATCCCCCACCTGTCACCTGGATCTTGCCATAAACAGGATAGTTAGTGATACCCAACAATCCCCTAACACTTGACACACAATATATTTTTCGTCGAAACCAAATCCATGACCCTAGCTCCGACACCATATTGAAACCCTATATACTACGTCGATCGCTGCATACAACCTAAGGAACATTTTCACTTACAATTTATTTTTTTTATGATTCAACACTGGTTTTCTTTAAACTGTATAATCTAAAATTGTAGAGGCCGATATCTACATATGATAAAGTGGATGGTTAAATGTAAAAAAGAGTGAAATGTTGAGGGAGGGGGCAACCACTAAAATTAATTGGGGCCAAGAAGGAAAAAGCTGTAGATGTTACCAATCCCTTTTTACAACAACCAACCGAAAAAAGAAAACACAAGAAGAGCCAGAATTCAAATACCGTTTAAGAAAGTCTCTTTTTTAGCACACTTTAAACAAAAGCCCTCTAACTTTAGGGTACATGTACATTTTCATGCGCCCAACTTTCTTCCCCAAAAATATCCACCTCAAAGAAAAAAGGCTCCACTTTCCATCCTTTTACCCCCTCCTCTTTTCGTTTGTCTCCTTTGTAAACGTGCCCTTCCCCACTGCTACACTAAAGAAACAAACCCTGCATGCGTATTTAGGAAACACACCTTCAAAAGATTAGGATATATAACCTAACACAAGTACTATGCGTGTTCTACAATTTTTACCCAACCCTAGCTACTATATGTCCTATTTATAAATATATATATATATATAGTATCTTCTTTCTTATTGTCTGATATATACCACTCTTTCGCTTTAAGGGAACCCTAATTGTAAGAACTTGTCCTTATCCATCACCATGGCTGCTCAACGTAACAACTTTACCATGTGTTTCCAAGATGGGCCGGAGATTAGGGCTATATTTTTTGGTATATGGTGGACTGAAATTGCTACTAAGAATAAACATGTTGTACTAGGTGATCGAAATCGTTTGAGGTCAGCTGAACGAGCTGACAATCAACAGAAAATACTGCTTGGCCATATGGATGATTTTGGGAGATCCCCAGGTGAGATGAGAGATCCAAAGGTTTTAAGTCCGAGTTAAACTTTGAGGGACAGAAGAAATCAGAATGACGATAGTCGTTCATGCAAAGGGGAATTAAGCACTCCTGGTCCGAAAAACTGTTCGTTTATTTGTTGTTGTAATTGCTTCTTTATTTTATATTTTAAAATTTACTACTCCTATCTGAGTGAGTGTAGTGTTCCAATGCATGGAGCTTGATGAGGCATATATATTGCCCATTAATTTTCCCTTTTATTATTTTCCTTTTTCTAGGTATTGATTCTAGATATAATGGTTTTACATTTGTGGTTTTGGCGTTGGTTGTTGTCCTATGCTAATAAATTTGGTGAAGTAATTTGGAGGTATCGAATACTTTTCTTTCATTATTCCTTCATGTACTTTATGTTCTTGTCATTTCTTTACATTTTCCAGATCTCTTTCAGTGTTCCTTTTTTCCCTCGTAATTTCTTTTTCTCGTAAGGATTCGAGAGGAGCATAACGAAACGAAGCCAAATCAACCTATTCTTTAGTTCTTGCCACTTCATTTGTCCGATCGATCCAAATAATTAAGGACTTGTGCTATCAGCAACTTGAGGTGTTTACTCAAGGGTTCTTGGAGCTCTTTCTCCTCTAAATTCATCTTATGATGTTAACTTCTATTCCCCTAAAGCAGGATTGCAATTTGCAAAATCTCAACTGCAGTAATTTTAAATGGGCATTGTTAATTAATTATATCGTGCAAATGCATTTTATGATAGTAAATATAGCTAAAAGAAAGATTAAAAGAATCATAGACAAGCTAGCTTAAAGTAGCTTTAACAGTAACCGTTGGCAAACGGGGTAAAGAATAGTGTCATATTAAGAGATCTGGTGAAATTTTTTGAGCTGAGCTTCACATTGTCTTATTTGCGAAAAAACGAAAATAGAAAACAAAATCTTGGCACTAATATTGGTAGAGGACAATCGGATCAGGCTTTTTCTCAGTGAAAGCATCTTGTTTTTTGTTGGCTATTTATGTATTAAGTATAATTAGTTGTAACCTCTTAAATTTAGTTAGTTGTACAAATATAAATAGAGTAGTTTACTAGCTTTTGTACTACTATTCATTTTCTTCCTTGAAGGTCAATAACAGAATGAGCTTCATTTCAGTCTTCCTCTCATTCTCGCACCTTCTAGAACTTACAGTTCTTCCATAGCTAGAGCTTCTCAACATGGTATCAGAGCTCGGTGCTCAATTCTCTGAAGCTCGGTTGTGATAGAACTGGAGTAATTCAATCACGTTGGTAGTTCCTCGTTTGCATCGGTCGGATCAAGTTATTTCTTCAACACAAAAGACTTCTTACTCACTCTAGGGTTTGGGAATTCTCAATTTTCTAGTTGATCGCAGTCAAATCAAGTCTAATTTCGTGTGAAATTGAAAAAATTAAAAGTTTATTTATCTGAAGTAATTCCTACTATGACAATGGCGACCGATGAAGAAGCTGTTGATTCTCCATTTGTTGCTTCAATGTCTACGCCAACTGCAGAGCTAGTTGATCACAATCATCCTCTCTACATTCATCCTTCAGATACTCAAGGTTGTACTCGTTTCTATTCAACTTCAAGGTTCATAGAAATATTCGATTTGGAGTAGATCTATGAAAATCGTGTTGCATGGTAAAAATAAATTAGGTTTTGTCCTAGGTATAACTTGTAGAAAGACCAGATATGATTCTAGTTTACATGAATTGTGGGATAGATGCTATGCTATTGTGCTTGCTTGGATAATGAACACAATTTCACTATGTTTGATCAGATCTGTCTATGCCTCCGATGCACACGTTGTGTGGGAGGACCTTAAGGAGAGATTTGATAAGGATAATGCATCTAGGGCCTGTTATTTGCACAAGAAAATTGCCACATTGGCTCAAGGCGTATCCTCTGTCTCAGTGTACTAACTCCACCAACTGAGAGAACTTTGGGATGAGTATGAAACACTAACTCCACCACCTACTTGTGGCTGTGCTGAATCAAGGAAACATGTAGAACACTACCAGATACAGAAGTTATATCAGTTCCTCACTGGTTTAAATGAATCTTATGAGAAAGCAAAGAATCAGGTTCTCATGACTCGACCCTTACCGAAACTAAACCATGCCTATGTTATGATAGTCAATGTAGAAAGCCAGAGAATTGGTGGAAAAGATGTATATGCTGAAAGTAATGAAGCGGCAATGATGAGTAATAAGGTATATATTGGGGGTTATAATGGTGGAGGACAGTCTAATACCAATTCAAATAACTCAAATGGAGGCTACAAACCTAGAAACTCCTTTAGTAAAGCTGCGATTTGGTGTGATTACTGCAAATACAAGGGTCATACTAGAGAAAACTACTTCAAGCTTCATGGTTACCCCTCTGACTTTAAGAACAAGAGAAAAGGAGGAGCTCTACATGCTCAAGCCAACAATGCTATCAATTTTGGTATTCCAGCCTCAGAGCCATAAGGACAGGGGCATCAGGTGGCAACTACTCCAGCTCACTTCTTTACTCATGAACAGTATCAGCAAATTCTGCATCTTTGAACAAAGACAAGGAAGTTGAAATCGTAGCCAATGTTGTTACTGCAGGGCTAACAGGTACTGTACATGCATTCATAACAAATTTAGTGCACAGTAATTGGATAATAGATACATGTGCTACAAACCATATGGTTCATAGTTTGAATATGCTAGAGAAGTATGATGAAATACCAGAGAATACCAAGAGTAAGTTTAATTTACCAACTGGAGAACATGTTTCTATCACTCATATTGGTATCTATTCCTTTTTCAAGGATAAGAAAGTTCAGAACATCCTTCACATTCCAGAGTTTAAGTATAATCTCCTTTCAGTATCTAATAAACTCACAAAGGAATTGAGATGTTTGATAACATTTTACCCTGACTTCTGTTTCTTTCAGGAACTCTCAAGTGGGAAGGTATTGGAGATTGGTAAGGAAGATCTTGGCCTGTATATCCTCAACGTAGATGGCAGACAAGTATCCAGCCAACAAGCTCCTTCTCAACTACTGTCTCTTTCTACTTCAACTGTAAATACAATGCCATATGACATCATTAAATATTGTAATCTAGCAGATAATAAGTCATGTCACTACAAAAAACGTGAAATTAGCTATGAACGTCATCGCTAATCTGTCACTAAAACGCTCGTAGCTAGCAGAATATCTTGATAATATATTGTTAATTCGTTGCTAACTAAGATTAGTGACGGATTTTTCTGTTTAGCTACAAAATTTGTCTGTCGCTAAAACCTGATATTTTAGTAGTGTATGCTATATCCTCCTTGTGGCATCAGAGGTTAGGTCATGCCCCTTTAAAGGTTTTGACATCTATAAATGCTTTGCATAACATGCAGTTTAGGCAGCATTATTATACTGTGTGTCCTATAGCCAAGCAATCAAGAATACCCTTTCATGTTAGCTCCTCTTACTCTAAATTTGTATTTGATATTGTGCATGGTGATATTTGGGGGCCATATAGAGTACTCACTCATGATGGCAAAAGATATTTCCTAACTCTGGTAGATGATTATTCAAAATATGCTTGGCTTCTGCTATTGCACTCTAAGTTAGATACTATTGAAAAGTTTTATAGCACTGGGGGTCCACAAAGTTTGGCAGTAAGCTCAAATGCTTAAGAACAGATAATGGAACATATTTTCTCAATGATCAACTTTAGACCTTATTGAAGAATCAAAGCATAGTACATCAGACCTCTTGCATATATACCTCTTAACAGAATGGGGTTGTTAAGAGAAAACATAGGTCCATCTTAGATATGGCTAGAGCTCTCAGATTTCAAGCTTACTTGTCTCTCTGATTCTAGGGAGAGTGTGTCTCTACTGCAGTATATCTCCTGAACATGTTGCCTACTATTTTACTACAAAGCAAATCTCCCTCTAAGAAGCTCTCTCAAAGGAATCCATCTATGCAACATCTGAGGGTATTTGGAAGTCTTTGTTATGCTACTCAGGTGAAGAAAGGAGATAAATTCTGTCCCAGAGCAATTCCTTCTATGCACATGGGCTATTCGGCCTCCCAAAAGAGTTATGTTCTCTATGACATGTGCTCCAAAAGATTTTTTGTCAGCAAGGACACTGTCTTCAAGGAAGAAGTGTTCCCATTCAAACATATGTCTCCAAGTGCATCTCCTTTATTTCCTATACTGGAGTTTGTAGAGCAACCAACTCAATCAGTTGTTATTCCTAGTGATGCTTCCTTACCAGCAGTATCTCCAAGTCTAAACAATGCTAATATTGCTGACACTACTTCAGCTTCTCACACTCCTGGTCACTCTCATCTGTCCACACCTGTATATCCTCTTGCATCAGCCTGTGAACCATCTGCCCCTCATGTGACACTCAAAAAGTCTTCCAGACTTACTGAACCACATGTGTGGTTAGCAGACTATGTGGTTCCACCAAAGAAGTCAGCTTGCCCTTATCCTATGACCAATCATGTGGCCTATGATCACCTGTCTCCTAGATACATATCCTCTCTGGTTGCATTTTCATCCATTGTCGAACCTAGGTCTTTCTCAGAAGCTAGTCAAGACCCTAAGTGGGTTGAGTCTATGCAGGTTGAGATCACTACTCTTGAAGAAAATAGCACTTGGTTCGTTGTTTCCCTACCTCCTATGAAGGTTCTTATAGGCTGCATGTGGGTAGTTAGAGTCAAATACAAATCCTTTAGTGAGGTGGAAAGGTATACAACTAGGTTGGTGGCTAAAGGTTACAACCAACAAGAAGGATTGGATTATATAGAAACCTTTTTCCGAGTAGCTAAAATGGTCATTGTCAGAGCTATAGTTGCCTTAGTTGCTGCTTCTTGTTGGTATGTGTTTCAGATGGATGTTCATAATGCCTTTCTTCAATGAGATCTTCTAGAGGAAGTGTACATGCATACTCCTTATAGATTTTCAAGGCAGGGGAAATGTCAGCAGGTGTGCAAACTACATAAGTCACTATATGGATTGAAACAGGCTCCTAGGTAGTGGAATCTGAAGTTAATTGAAGCATTGGTAGATATGGGTTTTATTCAATCTTACTATGATTATTCTCTTTTTACACATAAAGTAGACTCAGAATTAGTTGTCACCCTAGTCTATATGGATAATCTCCTAGTAACTGGAGCAGTCTTCCATTTATCAAACAAGTTAGGAAAAGTTTGCAAGAGAAATTTAAGATGAAAGACCTTTGTGAACTCAAATACTTCCTTGGTATTGAGTTTTCTAGGTCTCATGAAGGCATAGTAATGTGTCAAGGGAAATATGCTCTAGAACTAGTGTCAGAGCTTGGCCTAGCAGGTGAAAAACTAGCAGTTACACCTTTAGAATTCAATCATAAGCTTGCATCCATTGAATTTGACAAGAAGATACCGAATGATAATACCACAATGGATAAGGAACTTGAAGACAAAGGAAGTTATCAGAGGTTAGTTGGCAGGCTGCTCTACTTAACCATGACAAGGCCTAACATTATCTTTGTGGTTCAAGTACTCAGCCAATACATGCATGCACCTAAGTTGTCTCACATGGAGGTTGGCTTAAGAGTAGTAAGGTATATCAAGATCGCTCCTGGCCTTGGGTTGTTCGGGCTTGCTAAGGCATGCAAGCAGTTAGTTGCATATTGTGATTCTGATTGGGGTGCTTGTGTGGAGACCAGGAGATCAGTGACAGGCTATGCAGTGAAATTTTGTGAAGCATTGATATCTTGGAAGTCCAAAAAACAAGGAACTGTTTCTAAAAGCTCTGTTGAAGCTGAATTTCGAAGTATGGTTTCTACTGTAGCAAAGGTGGTGTGGCTAACAAGACTCTTCAAGGAATTGGGGACTGATCTAGTGCAGCCTATACAGCTTCATTGTGATAGTAAAGTTGCTATACAAATTGTTGCTCATCCTATCTTTCATGAAAGAACCAAACACATTGATATTGATTGCCATTTTGTAAGAAAAAAGATTGTACAAGGCTTAATTCAAACATGACATATTGGAACAACAGAGCAACAGGCAGATTTGTTAACTAAGAGTCTTTGCACAAGCCACAACATGAGTACCTATTAGGCAAACTGGGTATGAAAGATGTATTTTATCCCTGAGGGGGAGTGTTAAGTATAGTGGGTCACGACTATTTATGTATTAAGTATAGTTAGTTGTAACCACTTAGAGTTAGTTAGTTGTACAAATATAAATAGAATAGTTTACTAGCTTTGTACTACTATTCATTTTCTTCCTTGAAGGTTAATAACAGAATGATGTACCGCCCCGCCGTCACACCTATTAATTTTCCGCAATTCCAGCGACGGCGTGGCTTGTCCGAGCCTAAATCTCGGACTGCCATCAGTGGAAAAATACTTGGGGCCACACAGAAATCAAGAGATGCCATCAGAAGGCACCTTTGGCACAAAGTCAGCAGACCAAGGGACAAGCAGCCGAAAGTGGGAAGGCATCTTTGACCTTCTGGGCCATGGTTGACAGTAGGATCCACTAAATCTGCCTTTCCAGCTTTCCATGCTGGAATGCACCAGGCAGCTTTCCATGCTGGAATGCACCAGGCAGCTTTCCATGCTGGAATGCACCAGGCTACTGGAACAACCTTACTGGCCCTGCCAACCACCCCCTTTGTATAGCCATTTTAGTTTCTATAAATAGGCTTTATACTCATTCTTTGTAAGCATCAGATATTGCATAATACAACAGAAAATTGGCACTTGCCCCCCAAATCCGAGTCTCTTTCTTTCATAGCTTTCTTACTTTTTCGTGTGATTGTCAACGCTTTAGCACGATTGTGTTATTTACTGTCTAAGGGCTAAAGTTGAGTAGCAGTCAGGCTAACTTCGTTGCCCTCGTCGAACCCTCATAAAAATGGTTCCGCAATAATTGATACCAGAGCCTAGGTTCTTGCATGTCTAAGAACTCACATCGCAACATAGACAAAACTCAGATCGAAGAGAACCCAGAACCACAGAGAGGTATGGGTCGAAAGCGCGACAAACGTAGGGCCAGAGACGCATCTCCACCTATTAGCGAGCTGCTACCCTACGTAGAACCTGAAACTGCCGAAACCAGAACTCTCGATGAGAGAGTTGACATGGTAGAAAAGGGTCTGTCGGCCTTTCACCATCGTATCGCCGCTACCGAAAACAATATCTGTTCACTTGAGTCAGTTGCCCTTGACGGACTTGGCGAAGTCAAAGGGAGAGTTCAGGACTAAGACGAAGGGCTAACCAACCTTGAACTCAAGCTCACTGAGGCCTTGTCTGCCTTACAGGCAGAAGTTGAAACTTTAAAACTACGTCTAGAAGAGATAGCAGGAACCAGTGGACGAGGTCCCATCACTGTCCGAGAAACACGTATTGAGGCTCCTAAACCCAAAGAGTTTCGGGGTGAAAGAAGTGCTCAAGACGTGGAAAACTTCGTGTGGCAGCTGGATGCTTATTTCGAACATGTAAGCATAACCAGCGATGCTGCCAAAATCCGAACGGCAGCCATGTACTTAGCAGAAACCGCCATACTTTGGTGGCGCAGAAAGAAGGGAGATATGGAGAAAGGAATGTGCTCCATTGACACATGGAAGCAGTTCAAAGAGGAGCTAAAATGACAGTTTTATCCTCAAAATGTTGTGCACGAGGCTCGCCGACAGTTGAGGGAGCTTAGGCAAACATCCTCCATCCGTGAGTACGTAAAGGATTTTACAAAACTCACCCTTCAGATCCCCAACTTGACCAGTGAGGATATATTGTTCCATTTCTTGGATGGCTTGCAGTATTGGGCCAAACAAGAATTACAAAGGTGACATATCGACAACGTCGATGAGGCTATTGTAATAGCTGAATCATTGTCAGATTTTCAGACAGGAGCGTCCAAGGGAAATAACAACCGGAGCCAAGCTGCTACTACTCCAAAGATGGACACCAACCGAGGCAAAGGCAAATTTGTTCCCAATCGGAACAACGATAACAGAGGCAACCGCAACCACTCTTCTAATTACTGCAAGGATTATGATGAGAAGAGGAAAGGAGGCGCACAAAAGGCTACTCAGCGTGATGTTTGCTATCTTTGTGGAGACCCTTCTCATGCTGCTCGAAATTGCCCTACACTGAACAAATTAGGAGCAATTATTGCAGCCCACCAGCAGCAAGGACAAACTGCTGCGCCTACTGACAGGCAACCCGAGGAGCGAAGAGCACCAGCTGATGGTGCAGGACAAGGGAAGAACAAGGTTGTAGGCTTGTTCAATCATATGGCCTTGATAAACCATATGATCATTGCCGTTGTTGCTGCCCAACCGCCTCGTGTGAGGCCCCGAGAATCATTATTTGTCGATGCCAAGTTAAACGGCCAAGACGTGCGCATCATGGTGGACACAGATGCGACACATAATTTTGTGACAGAGGAACGAGCTAGGGAGCTTGGACTTGTCTCTATATCCAGCGACACACTGATGAAGACCGTCAATGCCCTTCCCACTACCGTTCATGGCTTTGCTCCTAACGTACATATTGCTTTAGGAGGCTGGCAGGGATTGACGGACTTCACCGTTGCTCCCATGGACGTCTTTGACATCATACTGGGATTAGACTTTTGGTACGAGATCAACGCACTTATTGCGCCACGTATCAACCAGCTTCACATAAGCAATCCCGGAGGCTCGTGTATTGTACCCCTTGTTCGGGTACCACAAAATGGGATATATCTGTCAGTGATGCAACTTGTGAAAGGTTTCAAGATAGGGGAACCAACAATTCTTACAACCTTGACGGGAATCGTTGAGAATTCCCTTAAGGCAGTAGCATTGCCTCCATGCATTGAGCAAGTCCTTGATGATAATAAGGACGTAATGCCGGAAGAACTTCCCAAATAATTGCCACCACGAAGGGAAGTTGATCATCAGTTCGAGCTGGTTCTAGGGGCAAAGCCACCTGCCATGTCGCCTTATCGCATGGTGCCCCCATAATTAGAGGAATTGAGGAAGCAACTTAAGGAGTTGCTAGAGGCTGGCCACATACGACCATCCAAGGCACCTTACGGAGCTCCTGTCTTATTTCAGAAGAAGAAGGAAGGTACCATGCGCTTATGTATTGATTATCGGGCCCTTAACAAGGTCACTGTGAAGAATAAGTACCATATCCCTCTCATTGCTGATTTATTTGACCGCTTGGGGCAGGACAAGGTGTTCATCAAGATGGATTTGAGGAAAGGTTACTATCAAGTACGGATTGCCGACGGAGACGAGTCCAAGACAACTTGTGTTACACGCTATGGGGATTTTGAATGGTTGGTAATGTCATTCGGTTTGACCAATGCTCCTGCAACCTTCTGCACTTTGATGAACAAATTATTCCATCCTTTCTTGGATCAATTCATTGTCATCTATTTAGATGATATTGTGGTTTACAGCAACAATATAGAAGACTATGCGGAACACCTTCGCATAGTATTCAAGGTACTAAGGGAAAATGATCTGTGCATGAAACGTGAGAAATGCAGCTTCGCACAACCCATAGTACAGTTCCTCGGGCATACAATCAGCCATGGGGAAATTCGGATGGATAGGGACAAGGTGGAAGCTATCCAGGACTGGGAAGCTCCAACAAAGGTACCGAAACTTCGGTCCTTTCTCGGCTTAGCCAACTATTATCGGAGATTCATCTTCGGTTACTCGGCCATTGCATCCCCACTCACAGACTTGCTGAATAAAGATAGAGGGTGGGAATGGAGCGACATCTGCCAGAAGGCATTTGAGAAACTCAAGGCAGCAATCACCAAGGAACCCGTATTGGCCCTGCCTGATTTGCCAAAAGTTTTTGAAGTCCAGACTGATGCGTCTGACTTTGCTATAGGTAGCATACTGATGCAAGAGGGCCATCCTATAGCCTTTGAGAGTCGAAAGTTGAACGACGCCGAGAGGCGTTACATGGTCCAAGAGAAAGAAATGACGGTTGTAATCCACTGCCTAAGGACTTGGCGTCATTACTTGTTGGGGGCACACTTTGTTGTCAAGACTGACAACGTTGCAACAAGCTACTTCCAAACACAGAAGAAGCTATCTGCCAAACAGGCCAGTTGGCAAGATTGTTTGGCCGAATTCGACTACACCCTGGAATAGAAACCAAGGAAAGCTAACATAGTTGCCGATGCTTTGAGTCGCAAGACAGTACTAGCAACCATTATTAGCTCAGCAAGCAGTGACATCATCGAGACTATCAAAGAGGGCATGCAACATGACTCTGTGGCGAAACAACTTCTTGCCTTGGCCAGTCAAGACAAAACTCAGAGATTTTGGGAAGAAGATGGTCTCTTGTACACCACTAGCAAAAGAGTATACGTGCCCAAATGGGCAAATCTCAGGCGTACTCTGCTGAAAGAAGGTCATGACTCTACCTGGGAAGGTCATCCATGGCAAAACCGCACATTGGACCTGATTGAGTCTTCTTATTATTGGCCTCGGATGCTGGACGACATCGAGGTCTACGTGCGCACTTGTCTAGTTTGTCAACAAGACAAGGTGGAATCCAAGCTTCCTGGGGGTTTACTGGAGCCGCTGCCAGTTGCGGCAAAGACATGGGACAGCATAACCATGGATTTCATTACATGTTTGCCAAATTCAGAAGGATTCGGCACCATTATGGTGGTTGTCGATAGATTCACCAAGTATGCAACATTTTCGGCCACCACTGCCGGTTGCAAAGCTAAAGAGGCAGCACGTATATTCTTGAGGGATATCATAAAATATTAGGGTGTGCCTAAGCACATCAAAAGTGATCGAGATCCTCGGTTTACCGGTGCATTCTGGAAAGAATTGTTTAGCTTGTTGGGAACTCAACTGCACTTCTCAACAAGTTTCCATCCACAAACAGATGGACAAACAGAAAGGATTAATGCCTTGCTTGAATGCTATCTGAGGCATTATGTCAGCGCCAATCAAAGAGACTGGGCTAAGCTACTGGATATAGCCCAATTCTCTTACAATTTGCAACGCAGCGAGGCGACCGGGAAGAGTCTCTTTGAGCTTGCAACTGGGCAGCAGCCCAACACTCCTCAATCATTGCCCGCCAACGTCGGATTGAAATATCCGGGGGCTTATTACATGGCCAAGTTTTGGGAGAAACAAGCCGATCTAGCCAGGTCATATCTTGACAAGGCTGCCCGCAAAATGAAGAAATTTGCGGACCGAAAGCGTCGTCCAGTCAACTATAGGATTGGAGACAAGGTCATGGTGAAATTGAATCCACGGCAGTTCAAATCACTGCGAGGCGTACATCATAGTCTGATTTGCCGATATGAGGGCCCGTTCGAAATTATTGCCAAGGTGGGTATAATATCTTATCGACTGAACATGCCGTGTCATCTGAAAATCTATCATGTCTTTCATGCTAGCCAATTGAAACCATATTTTGAAGACATAGAAGACAAAGATCGGGCGCAGTCCAGCCGAAGCCAAATTTTTGCTACTCCACCAGCAACAGATAAGCAAGTAGAAGCTATCATATACCATAAATTGGTCCGTGGAAAAGGATGGGGCAATTCGAGCGCACAGTTCCTTGTTCACTGGAAAGGAACTTCGCCAGAAGAGGCATCATGAGAGAAGTACGAAGATTTGTGGCAGTTCAGGGAACAAATCCACAATTATATTCAGTTGTGCGACGTCGGGGTCGTCGCCATTTTAAGTGGGGGAAAGTGCACCGCCCCGCCGTCACACCTATTAATTTTCCGCAATTCCAGCGACGGCGTGGCTTGTCCGAGCCCAAATCTCGGACTGCCATCAGTGGGAAAATACTTGGGGCCACACAGAAATCATGAGATGCTATCAGAAGGCACCTTTGGCACAAAGTCAGCAGACCAAGGGACAAGCAGACGAAAGTGGGAAGGCATCTTTGACCTTCTGGGCCATGGTTGACAGTAGGATCCACTAAATCTGCCTTTCCAGCTTTCAATGCTGGAATGCACCAGGCTGCTGGAACAGCCTTACCAGCCCTGCCAACCACCCCCTTTGTATAGCCATTTTAGTTTCTATAAATAGGCTTTATACTCATTCTTTGTAAGCATCAGATATTGCATAATACAACAGAAAATTGGCACTTGCCTCCCAAATCCGAGTCTCTTTCTTTCATAGCTTTCTTGCTTGTTTCGTGTGATTGTCATCGCTTTAGCACGATTGTGCTATTTATTGTCTAAGGGCTGAAGCTAAGTAGCAGTCAGGCTAACTTCGCTGCCCTCGCCGAACCCTCAGAAAAACGGTTCCGCGACAATGAACTTCATTTCAGTCTTCCCCTTATTCTCGCACCTTCTAGAACTTACATTTCTTCCATAGCTAGAGCTTATCAACATTTTTTCAGCATGCTTATTATGCCTCATTTATGCTATGTTCAAGTGTGACGGTGTTCCCCTATTTCTGGTAAAAGTATTTTGACTAATTAAATTCATAGTTCATCTTCTTCCATCTAGAAAGGGTTACTAAAAGAAATTCCTAGAAAAGCCTTGTCTTCCAACTTCAACTGAACGGTTGCCTTATGGATAATACAATCATGGCAATAACAGGAAAGGACATTCCTTCTTTTGTTTTCATTTTAGCAGGAAGGGTAAAATCTTTGCCCTTTCTTCATGAGATTGAAGAGAAAATTGAAGCTTACATATAATTTAAAACAAAATTTTGATCGTCGTCATAAGTTATATAAAACTTTCTCATAGTGAGTGTATATTTGTCAATTGAATAAGGAAAATAAGTTGTTTGTTACGATAGGTTAAACTGCATCGACATGCGACAACTAATATAATTTTTCTTTTACTCTAGGTTATATAACTTAAATCGAAAAAAGAAAGCTATTATAAAGTGAATAATTAAGATATGCATCAGGGAATGGAGTTGTTTAATTGGTTGACTATCTAAATTTTTACTTTGTTGGTAAGGGGTCGATTCTTTATCTTAACTCTCATTTTGTTAGTTTCTCCGGCCCCTACTCCTATATATTCCATCCGTTTCAATTTACGTGAACTTATTTCTTTTTTAGTCTGTGCCAAAAAAATGATATCTTTTCCTATTTGAAAACAATTTAGCTTTATGCAATGATTTATAGTCACACAAAATATATGTAACTCATTTTACATCACAAGTTTAAAAGTCTTCTCTATTTTTTTAAATTACGTGCTCAGTCAAATGGGTTTATATAATTAAATTGAAATGAAGGGAGTATAATACATAATAAAATAAAAAAGATCAGCTGACCAATTTAACTGTATTGGCCGCAATCTAGTACTTTTACATACATTGATTGAACATTTTGTTCAAATTGACTACAGCTTTCATGATTAGTTTTGTTACTGCTTGATCTTATCTTTTTGGTTGATATACGGAAATTAGTTAGCTGGAAAATAGTACTTTGCCTAGGAAACCTGAGACAGCCTTCACCTATTGCTATTCGAAACGTCATGCTACAAAACATAAGAAGTTTTATTTTTTCCTTATTCGCAATCATAAATCGCTTCGCACTTAATGAGTAATGATCTCACTTGATTAAAGTATATGTTTGACCACTTTGTTTTTCTTTATCAATAATTTTTCTCTTTCTCTAAAAAAAAAAAAAAAAAAAAACAGTAACGTAATCATTTACTGGATGAAATAGTCTCGAGGTTTATTTATTCCCGCGGCAATGGTTCTACAGCACAAAAATACAATGTCCAACTCTAAAAGTAGCTCTCCGTAAAGAGTACATATTACTTATCCTGACATATTTACGGGAGAAATTAAAAAATAATTAGATGTACAAGTGGTAATTGAAAAATACCCACAGTTTCAAAAGTAATCGAATTTAGTCATTTTTCATGTAAAGATAAATCTGAACGAAAATACTGTTCAAAATCCGAAAACTATTCCAGCATAAATATACTGGAGTTCCAGCATAATATACTGGAGTTCCAGTATAATATACCGGTCCAGCATAATATGCTGCAAGTTCATACACAGGTGCTCCAATCTCCAGTATATTATGGTGGAACTTGTTTACCCGAAAAATTGGATAGAGTTAAATTTGTATATGGTTCTAAGGATATGTGATATAACTTGATACAAATCGTATAGAGAAATAAAAATACAGGTATTCTTGACTATGAGAATGAGAATAGTGAGCAAGAAGAACGAATAAGATAAAGTGAAATAAACATAAGGGGATATCTTTCAATATGAGTAGAAATCTTTTGTTACAATCTGTCAACCTGGCCTGTGCTTACAGGGATTCCCCCTTTTATAGTAGAGAGATCTTACTTTATTTACAATAAAATATATACAATGGAGAACCCATAATGAATTGTCTCTTCTTCGATTCCCGCCAAGATTCTCTCCCCTACTGCGGTTGCAACGGCTCTTGTATGTGAACTCGATACTGGCTCTAGCTCATTATTGGGTCGAGCCCTCGGCCTCGGTTCGAGTTCGACATTCGGGGTGAGTGTCAATCGAGGTGAGTATCAATCGGTCTGTGCGTCTCCGACTACCTTCGCGTTACCTTGCGGTTCGATTTGGTCATGGGCTCGATAATGATACTGAGCCGACTCCTCGATGTCTTGGAGTTCGAAGCTTGTTTGTACTATCTTCGGAACTCATCTCGAAGTCTCGCTTCGGTCGCTTACCATTCGAACTCGATCAAACGTACGAGGGCCGAAATCGATTTCGACCGTATATAGATAGTCCCCTCGTTTCTCAGGAAGAATGTGGTGAGAAGCGATATGATTTCCAAAGGCTCGATCGGGTTATAAGCTGACGTTTTCACTGAGTTCGATCGTGATGTACGTGATAGTTGTCTCGTCGATTTAGTCTTTCAAGGTATTTAATGCATATCAGACGGTGGTCGGCCACCGCTGATACTGAACCACCATGGTATAAACCTATAAATAACCCCTCCATTTATCATTTACCACTTTTACATCTTCAATCTTCCAAATTTTCTTACTCTTTCTGCCTCTATTTCGCCGCTTGTAGAGCCACCTTCACCAGCGTTTGGCACCATCAGCCTTTCATCTTCTTTAGCTTTTCTTCTTCTTATGTCAATGGCAAAAACTTCAAAAACCGCACCTCAGAAGGAGAAAGCTTCCTCTTCACGGCCGTCCGGCGACAAGGCACTAGTGGAGCCGCCTCCCCACGAGTATGTTACTGGCCCGTGTACTCTAAAAATCAATTTTAAGGTTGAAAATCCTTTGTCGGTTCCGGGTCAATGTGAGCACGTGTCTATGTACAAGTGCTCGATAATAGAGGGCCATCTCGAGGCTATGAGGAAAGACTGCAACTGGGGTCCCGATGTTGTATTGCAAATTCCCTCTTCCGAAGAGAGTATCACCACTCATTTGGAGGGAGGTTTAAGTGTTTATATTTACCCCTTCACGTTGGGTCCCGTCGATCCAGTGATCATTGATTTTTGCAAAAGATATCAGGTCTTCATCGGTCAAATTCATCCTTCTCTATGGCGCATAGTAATCTTACTTCGCTTCTTCTCCAACAAGGTCAGGGGGCTGTATTTCACCCTAAATCACCTCATACGATTGTATCAGCCTCAAATCTTTCGAGGAATAATCAGGCTCCATTGTCGGGCATCGAAATATTTAATGTCGAGCATCGACGAAGACAAGGATCGGGGTTGGATGGGCCGTTATATTCGGGTGAGGACCCATGACCTCATCCCGGAAGAGAAGATGTTGTTCCCCGAGGAATGGAATTTCGACCGTAAGTGATTTTCATAAGGCGTTGCTTTTCGTATCTTTCTCTCATTCTATCTGATATCTTTCTCTGATATACAGCTGCCCCTTGGATTCCACAAGCGGTACCCGACCTCGAGGATTGGGTTCGGATGTTAACCTCGACTTCCTCTTATGCCGAACGCGCTTGGCGTGATTTGGCAAAAGGTAGATAGGAGGACAAGAATCATGGTAAGGGTCACTTCTCATGTTTTTCGAAATGTTTTTATGCTTCATTCGTTACCGACTTCCTTTCATGCAGGTGTAACCAAGGATGTCATTTTGAGGCCTTCAAGTGGTGAGGAAGGAACCAAGTCCCCGGTCCCGGAACCGGAGAAAGATAAAAAATGAAAAGTTGTCTCTCGGTCAGAGGACTCCAAGCCCAAAACTCAAAGGGTGAGGAGGAAGGCAATCTTTCTCTCGGCGGACTTGGTCCAACAACTGAGAGGAGAAAAAGAAGATGATGATGATGTTTTGGCTTTGGTGATCCGATCTGCGAAAGCTATCGAGGTCGCCAGACCTTCTGAGCCAATGACGGCTATACCGGTCGGGGTCGGTTCCGATACCATGAGACTCGATAAGAGCGTCCCGAGAGATTCGCTCAGGACCATGATAGTGGGTCATTTGCCTTCACTTCCGACCTTTTCTGAGGAGGCGTTAAAGGAAGCTCGAGAATTGAAGACTCCCGATATGGGTGGAGGCTCTAATGTAGGGGACCCTTTTCGGGATTTCTTTACTGGAGTCGATGATGCCTCCGATATTAGTGACGCTTCTCTTCTCCTAGAAGAGGCCCAACGTTTCATTTCTCGGGTAATGATTTTACTGCGCTTGGTTTCTTCATTTTTTTCTAAACCTAACTTGTGCTTTATCCCTACTGTGTAGGCCATTAGCAAGTTTCGAGTCGACCTCAGCCAGTGTGAGGTCGAGCTTCAGAAGGTCTTGGGGGAGAAAGATGCTCTGCGGCTTCTTTGCAACCAAAAGGACTAGGTTATAAAGGACCTCCAAGCAGATTTGGCTAAGTCTCATGAAGAAGAGGCCGAACTAGATAAGTAGGTGAGCCTCATTCTGTTAGAGTATGGGTTTGACCCAACTGTGGAAGCTAACCCTTCGTTATCTCAGTTGTAGCAAAAGGTTGAAAAGATCGGGTTGCTTCGGGAAGAAGTCGATCAAATCAAGGCCGAATGTGACCGGTGGAAGGAGACTATCGACCGCCCGGCTACAGAAAAAGAAACCATCTTGGCCAAATTATTATCGGCCAATGTTCAGCTTTGAAGCATCAAGCAAAAAGGTTAGGCTCAGGCCAAGAGCATCGAGGATCTTGAAAAAAAGCTTGCTGAGGCCAAGGCGGATATTGCGTCGTCTAAAGTCATGGCGGACAAGTCCATTGCCGTGTATTGGGCCGATGCCGAGACTGCTCAAATGGAGGCAAGAGAGGCAGCAGATACTGCCGACACTCGGGCACATTGGGTTGCCGAACTTGCTAAGTGTCGATCTCGCAGGGAGTCCTCGAGGAGATACACGCTCGAGGTTTCGACCTTGCTGAAGAGATAAAAAGGGACAAAGAACTCGAAGTTGATGTTGAATCCTTGGCTTCTGATGGCGATGATGACGATGATGATGACGGTAGCGAGAGTGGGTCCGAAAATGGGGGGGAGCCCGGTGGAGAAGAGACCGCTATCGATGATAACCCAGGAGCTTAGCCCTTAGCTTCTTTTATGTCGCATTTATTTATGTAAACCATCTTTGTATATCTATACAAATATCTTTTTCTTTTACTGACTTGCTTCGTGAAGATTACATTCATGCCTTGCGGATGTTTTCATGAGGATTTAGGTGATTTCATCGAATTTGGCCTTCGTAGCCTTTATGGCCGAGTGAGTGTTTGCTCGAGCTTGAAACAAAAGTAGACCACATGCTTAGTGGTCGAGTGGGTGCTTGCCCGAACTCGAAAAATAAAAGTAGCCCACAGGCTTAGTAGTCGAGTGAACGTTTCGAGCTCNTAAGTGTCGGTCTCGGAGGGAGACCCTCGAGGAGATACACGCTCGAGATTTCGGCCTTGCTGAAGAGATAAAAAGGGCTAAAGAACTCGAAGTTGATGCTGAAGCCTTGGCTTCTGATGGCGATGATGATGATGATGATAATGGTAGCAAGAGCGGGTCCGAAGATGGGGGGAGCCTGGTGGAGAAAAGACCGCTCTCGATGATAACCCAGAAGCTTAGCCCTTAGCTTCTTTTATGTCGCATTTATTTATGTAAACCATCTTTGTATATCTATACAAATATCTTTTTCTTTTACTGACTTGCTTCGTGAAGATTACATTCATGCCTTGCGGATGTTTTCATGAGGATTTAGGTGATTTCATCGAATTTGGCCTTCGTAGCCTTTATGGCCGAGTGAGTGTTTGCTCGAGCTTGAAACAAAAGTAGACCACATGCTTAGTGGTCGAGTGGGTGCTTGCCCGAACTCGAAAAATAAAAGTAGCCCACAGGCTTAGTAGTCGAGTGAACGTTTCGAGCTCGAAGTAAGATAGCCCTTAGGCTTTGATTATTGAGTGAGTGATTGTTTCGAACTCGAACTCAAAGTATATTAGCCCGTAGACTTTTATGATCGAGTGAGTATTGCTCGAACTCGAAGTAAGATAGCCCTTAGGCTTTAATAATTGAGTGAGTGATTGTTTCGAACTCAAACTCAAAGTATCTTAGCCTGTAGGCTTATTATGATCGAGTGAGTGATTGCTCGAACTCGAAGTAAGAAAGCCCTTAGGATTTAATAATTGAGCAAGTGATTGTTTTCGAACTCGAACTCAAAAGTATCTCAGCCCGTAGACTTTTTGTGATCAAGTGAGTGATTGCTCGAACTCGAAGTAAGATAGCCCTTAGGCATAATGGTCGAGTGAGTGCTTGCTTGAACTCGAAATAAAAGTAGCCCATTGGCTTAGTAGTCGAGTGAATGATTCGAACTCGAAGTAATGTAACCCGTAGGCGTAATGGTCGAGTGAGTGCTTGCTCGAACTCGAAATAAAAGTAGCTCGTAGGCTTAGTAGTCGACTGAATGATTCAAACTCGAAGTAATGTAGCCCGTAGGCATGTTGGTCGAATGAGTGCTTGCTCGAACTCGAAATAAAAGTAGCCTGTAGGCTTAGTAGTCGAGTGACTTATTTGAACTCGAAGTAATGTATCCCATAGGCATAATGGTCGAGTGAGTGTCTGCTCGAACTCGAAATAAAAGTAGCCCGTAGGCTTAGTAGGCATAATGGTCGAGTGAGCGCTTGCTCAAACTCGATCCTGTTTGCCTAGTAAATTTTGGATATAAGATATCGGTAAAGAAGAGAACTTGCTTTGCACTCATTATACATGTGTTCATGTTTTGCGTCAGGGATCGGGCCAATTACATGAGCATGGTTCATTTTGACCATTTGGCTCTTACAATGTTTCCTGTCGAGACACTGTTTGTCATGAAATAACGAAATAAATTCCTTTGCATCGTACTTGACAATTATCATTGATATGTTTGATGACGATGGCATGCCCCCCAGTATTCGAGGTTGATTGTAAGGTGGCCTCGAATACTGTTGAATTGTTCCGAGTTAGCACGATCAATGGTTGCCTCATTAAAAAACCTTGCCAAAAAACTCATTTGGGACAAAACCAGTCTAAGGGAAAAAAGAGTGCAACGCGTGCTTTCAGGTCTAAGGCTTCGTGTTGAATAATCCATATTTTGTTCCTGATCGAGTTCATTAATCCTCGTCTTTGGTCGAACACCTGCATTGGTTAGTTTTGAAATATAATTGAACCGGGAGGGGGGGAGGGGGTCGTACCTTAGCATTAGTATCATTTTAGCACATGTGTAAGAGGTGACATGTTCGTTGGGATCGGTCATTCCATTATATTTAGGAATATCGGGCATGCAAAACTTATTTGGGATCGGTTTTGGGGCTGCACTCGAGGGATAAGGCTTTTGTACGAATTATTTTGAATCCAACTCTTCTAACATTGGTGGAGCTACCTGGATTTGATCGACCCTGGAATTATATGTTTCTATTTTTTTATCGTTGGCTTCGACTCGTTTTGTGAGTTCCTCGAGCAGTTTAGTAATTTCGGGAGTAGTCCTCGATTCTTGCTCGTTTGACTTCACTATGGCTAGTTCCGTTCTGTGGGTGATTTCTCGAAGCGGATTGGGCACCGACCTGCTTTGTACCTGCGTTTGGCACTGTAACTGAGCTATCGCAATTTGCTGGGCTTGTAACATCTCGAAGATCATCCGTAAGATGACTCTGATCTCCTCCGCATTATGGGTGTCTCGAGCTACGAATCGAGTACCGCCCTGAATACTTTTTTCCGGTTCGGAACGTTGGTTCGCCTCAAGAGCCACTTGTGAATTGACATCTAGCGGTACTTCGACTCGAGCTTTGGTGACATCGTTAATTCACCTTCTGGCCCTGGGTGCCAAGTTGTTGGTTTCATCTAGAAGGCCGACTTCGTGGTCAATAGGTAAAGCCACCAATCGAGGGTTTGCCATTGTTGATTTGAAGTTGTAAACCGGTGTGTATTACAGTTTTGTATCAAACAACCACTATTACCCTTAGCCCCATGGTAGGCGCCAAACTGTTTACCCAAATAATTAAATATAGTTAAATTTGTATATGGTTCTAAGGATATGTGATATAACTTGATACAAATCATATAGAGAAATAAAAATACAGGTATTCTTGACTATGAGAATGAGAATAGTGAGCAAGAAGAACGAATAAGATAAAGTGAAATAAACATAAGGGGATATCTTTCAATCTGAGAAGAAATCTTTTGTTACAGTCTGTCAACTTGCCATGTGCTTACAGGGATTCCCCATTTTATAGTAGAGGGATCTTACTTTATTTACAATAAAAAATATACAGTGGAGCACCCATGATGAATTGTCTCTTCCTCGATTCCCGTCAAGATTCTCTCCCCTACTGCGGTTGCAACGGCTCTTGTCTGTGAACTCGATACTAGCTCGAGCTCGTTATTGGGTCGAGCCCTCAGCCTCGGTTCGAGTTCGACATTTGGGGTAAGTGTCAATCGGTCTGTGCATCTCCGACTACCTTCGCGTTGCCTTGTGGTTCTATTTGGTTATGGGCTCGATAATGATACCGAGCCGACTCCTCGATCGGTCTTGGAGTTCGAAGCTTGTTTGTACTATCTTCCGAACTCATCTCGAAGTCTCGCTTCGGTCGCTTACCATTCGAACTCGGTCAAACGTACGAGGGCCAAAATCTCTTTCGACCGTATACAGAACTTTTCGCGTGTTGGAGTTCCAGCATAATATGTTGGAAGTTCATACACAAGTGCACCAATCTCCAGTATATTATGATGAACCGGTCCGTATTGTAGAAAAATATTGGCTATTTTTTAATAATTTTACAAACGGTGGCTATTTTTGAAGGTCTACAGCTAGCGTTGGCAATAGTCATCAAATCTATTTATAAGTGGAGCAATTAAGGAAGGAAAATGAAAATTGGTTTTGTGTGTGTCATTTTATATTTGGATTTAATTTACATACGCTGATTGTATACTTGAATTTTACATCATCGATGTTAACATGTTATAACGTATTAACGTCCGGGGCGGATCCACCCCTTTACAGTAGGGTGGCATGACACCCGCTAAGATGATAAAATTTTAGAAGAAAAAAGTATTTTTAAGTATAAGCAGAAACTATTTGAAAAGTATTTTGGAATTAATATACTTAGAAACACTTTTTAAGAGCTTATTCAAGTAGGGGTGGGCGTCGGTCGGTTCGGTCGGTTATTATGAAAGTACAGTTCCGTTAATCGATTTTTGGTTTTGTAATATTAATAACCAAATCAAACCAAAGTATTTGCGGTTAGGTGCGGTTTTTTAAAGGTTCGGTTTGGTTATTAGCGGTTCAAAATTTTTATATTCGATGTAAATTACGGATCTTTAGGTCGGCCTCTGGCTAGCAGTCCAGTTATAGCTAATCAAAATTGTAAAGAAAAACAATTTCCCTTCCAATTTCCATATGAAAATCAGAAAGCTGTAACAATGATTAATTCTTTGGTATGCACTAGGAGACAGAAAATGGAAATACAAACCAAGAGATACACCATTTATGTAACTGAATATAGACAGACATGCAACTGACAGATTTCAGACGTGGCATTAATTACTTCAAACAAGAAGATAAGCAAACACAATTCATCAAACACAGTTCAGCAAACACAGTTTAGCTAAAACTCGCAGCTACCAAAGTCCAAAACAAGTCTAGAAATACCATCACCAAACAACAAAACAGTGGCAAACTAATCACAAGCCACAAGGCACAAAGTAAGTCTAGAAAAGAATACTTAAAGTCTTAAATACGAATCACTGGATCAGAAATGAGACACTTCTTAATATGCTTCACTAAGCCAAAAGTGCCATAATACTTCTGATGGCAATTATAAACTCGACCACAATGAAGGCACTTTGCTTTGCGGGCTTCTTCATTTACTTCAACTAGCTCAAAATGTTTTCAAATAAGCGATCTAGCTTTAGGACCACGTGGCATAGTTGAACCTACAAAAAAAGAAAATATCACAAGTAAATAAAATATTTTTAATTATAAATAACAAAAGGAATAAAAGATATCATAAAACAAGCAAATCTTTAAACTTACCACGTGTTCAAACTATGCATCAACAATGCTAGTATCTCTTTCAACTATGCAAGTCTCTCTTCCGCTCTTTGCCATATCTAAATACTAGTTGATAAAGTGTGTCATTTAAACTTACAAAGTAAACTAATTTTTACTAAAACACTCATAAAACACAAAACCTTACCAAGTTCAATTTGCTCCAGAAAATCCAAATCTTCTTCAACATTAATAGGAGTACCCTCACATCTAAACCAATCTTGAACACAAACAAGACTTTTCACCAACCGAGGAGTCAATGAACTCCTAAATGAATCAAGAATGCGGCCACCCGTGCTAAATGCACATTCTGATGCAACACTTGAAATTGGAATGGCTAATACATCACGAGTAAGCTCAGATAGAATAGGAAATCGAGGCGCATTAATTTTCCACCAATCTAAGATTTTAAAGTCATTAGAATCATCAGACAATGGCTCTTGTCCTTCACCAATATATCTTTCCAACTCAGATTTAGCACCTACACTTCCGGAGTCTTCCTTTTTCCTTTTCAATAATTGCTTTGTTCTCACAGATTTTGTTCTCATATTCCCGCTAGATGAATCAGATGTGTCATCAAATGAAGTAGATTCAGATTAAGTTGATTGAAGATAACATCCTTTGGAATATTTTTTTTTATACTCCCCAAACAAAGAATTCAAATAAGCATCTACTTCGGCAATTAATTTCTTCCATGGTTCCTCCCCGAATATTTCCTCAAGTGCAAAACCAACATACTCTAATTTATTATGAGGATCTATTACAGAAGCAATGAATATCATTTTATTTATCTTTTCAGGTTCAGCCCAATATTTTTTAAACTTCTCTTTCATCATCCCTGCCATCTTACTCAAATTATATCATCACTAGCTAAACAAGCTTTCAAATGACTATCAAGCTCACATATATCCTCAAAATGACAATTGGAAGTGACATAACGTGAACCTGAAACTTTTTCGGTGAGTTCGTGAAATCTTTCAAGAAAATTTATCACGTTTCTCACATTCACTCAATCATCACATACAAATGGACCTACAACATTCCCATCTTCACAAACATGCATACAAAGATGAGTAGAAAATCCATCATCAAAAAGATGAAGCTTGTCAAAGGCCTTCTTAAAGTTTTGCATTGTTTCCAACATCAAGTAGGTGAAATTTCACCTAGTAGGAACATCCAAACACAATGTTGTGCACATCATGTTTTGCTACATTCTACCTCTTGATGTGCACAACATTCCCTAAACTTTAAGGTCCTTTACAGAGATGATCTCATATACCTCACAGCTTGTCTAACACGTTTTTACAGAAATATCAATTTCCTTCAAACCATCTTGCATAATTAAATTAAGTATGTGAGCCATGCATCTCACATAAATATGTTTACCACTCATCGAATTCGTTTTCCATATATCTAGTTGTTTAGACAATTCTTTGACTGTGACATCATTCGAAGAAGCATTATCAACAGTAACAGTAAATACCTTATCCAATTTCCATTCAAGCAAACAATTACTAATAACGTTTGCCATTTAGTCGCCCTTATGACTAGATATAGGGTAAAAATTTAGTATTCTTTTATGCAACACCTAATCTCTATCAATAAAATGACCTATCAAACACATATAGTTAATTCTTTGTGACGAAGTCCGTGTGTGTGTGGTAAGGCAAATTTTAGGTTTTACTTCTCTGAAATTTTTCATTAGTTTAAGCCTCTCTTCATTGTAAACTTGAAAATAATCCCTTGTAATTGTCCTACGAGAAGGAACATTAAATAGAGGTTGGGCTATGCTCATAAACTTCTTAAAGCCTTTCTTTTCAACAAAGCTAAAAGGTAATTCCTCTGTAATTACCATCTCAACTAAAGCCCTCCTAACTAGTTTTTAATCAAATTTCCAAAGCACCCCACCATTAATTTGCCCATCCTTTTGTAAACATAATTGTGTTTGTGTATTATCAACTTTCCGTGGTATTTTTGGACACTTCTTTAAATGAGTATTCAATTATGTTGTTCCATTCAATCGTGAATAAGCCTTATAATCACGATCACAATGTTTACACTTTGCTCTATCACCTCCATTATCATCTTTAAACTTTTCAAAATGATCCCAAGCAGTTGATCTACATTGTACGGATTATTTTTTTCGGGTCTTGACTAGTTTCAACTGAATTTGTATGTGAAGAAGTAGGTTTGCTTTCAGATGAACCCACCTCACTTACTCTACTTTCAACTTCTGACATCTATAGAAAATTGAATGAAAACAGAATTAAAAATACAAATCGGTAAATAATTTTAAGTCAAAATGTTCTAGTTATGCAATATCACGCAAAGTTATATCCTATAACAAATGTATATAGATGTTATATCCTATAACAAATGTTAAACTACCATAACACAGAGAAGATTAAAACTTTGCGTGATATTATATAACAAGTATATTAAAATACCATACGCATACTGCTTTCTATTGTTGTCAAAGTTATATAAACACAGAGAAGATAAAAAAGACAAAGATATAGAAGTTCTTTATATGCTTCGAAGTTTGAATGATCTTTCCTTTGAAAGATTTTCTATATAACTCTTGCATTTATAAGTTGAAGGTTTTTGGACTGGGAAAACGTAGTACACTGTACATAAGTGAAAATTACAATAGGAAACAAAAAGGGAGTTGGTATTCTCTGAAAATATATTCATAAATAAACTAAGTAGTATTTAATATCATGTGGTCGTCTTTGTAAAATATTATTGAAGAGAACAAGAATAAGACACTAGAATAAGCTAATGTAGCTTAAGTTGTCCCTAATGTCTTTATTGAATGGATTAGCACGTTTGAAAAACTTGACACAGAAGAGGTACCTTAGAAGTGTAGTGGAAGAAAAACGCAGAAGAAGGAGGTAACCACTAATGACTAACCTGAGGAAGAAGCATGAGCGACGAGCTGAGGAAGAAGGCATCACAGGGGCGTCGGCACTCGGCAGCACTGCAGACAGAGGAGGAACCCTAATTTCTAATTTCTAATTTCTAAGGAAGAAAAATGGGAAGTAACGTAAGTTTTAGTTTGTAGGCTAATTAGGCTTAGGGTTTGGGTAAATTGGGTGGGCTTCAGATGAGTATTGGGCTTCAACCTTCCGATGGGTAATGTAAATTTTGGTCTCATACCCAAAATTTTGATTTTTCGGTTTAACCGAAAACCGAAACACCAAAATCGTAAACCGCACTGAAAAATCGAAATTTTAAAATTTAAAAACCGCACACCGACCGAATAACCGATTAAACCGAAAAACCAAAATTTACGGTTCGGCCGGTATTATGCCCACCCCAAGTCAAGCACTAATTACTATTCGAAAGCATTTTTGAATTAATTAACTAAACATAAATTACTTTTTATCAAATGTACTTTTTTTAAATACACTTTTCAAAATAAATTGATTTTAGAAGTTTAGCCAAATAGGCTATAACTGAGGTAATTCAAGTTAGAACAGTATCTCATGCCCCAACTTGTATGGTAGGCTTCTATTTGAACAGATTTACCATTTTGGCCCAAATTTATCAATAGGGTCCAAGACCACATTTACTGGCTAGCGACAAGGCCCAGGACCTAATTTTACAGTTCTCTCTCTTATTCATTTTGTTTTGGCTGCCACAAATAAACTACTGTAATAGGGAATACCAATATGATAATTAACAATAATTAATACTTCGAAGTATTTAGACGAGCAAAACATGGAAATGGAATGAACTTACTCACTATAACTTATGATCAATAGTTATCTGGTCAGTTTGCAGCTCTAACATAGTAAGTTGCACAAAATTTACTCTTATCTCTCTCTGAAACTGTTTGTTGAACTAAATTTTTCTTCTTTGGGAATTATATATAAATAATGAGAATTTAAATTTTGAAATTTTATTTGACTAGCTCTATTCCAACTAACAATTTTTAGTTTTTGGAAGGAGAACTTGATATTATCATGAACGTTTAATCAGAATAAATAAATAAATATTGAGAACCACTAGATTTCTTTCTTCACACACACCTATAACCACCACAAAAAGAATGAAAAGAAAGGATTTATTTAATGAACTTGTATGCGGTTTGTTTGGTCATGTGGGCACACTACACCGTCCTAATGTCAATTATTTATGGAACAATAATCACTTAGTCGCTATCCTTGACAATAAAGTAGTATTTAGGCCAGGTGTTATTAATTACTTCCACCATATGACCTAACTACTATTTTCTTCATCAATCTTTTAGGTATGCTACATTCTTTATTCCATAACTACTTAAGCTTTATTATATTTTAAAAGAACGTAGTTAATTACTATTCCGTCCGGTCCACATTAAGTGACTAGCTTGCTTTAATTATGCTCGTTAAGAAAATACTAAATTCTATAAAAAAAAATTACTTAGTATGACTAAACTATCCTTAATTAAATATTAATGTGAGAAGTAAGAAAACTTTTTAGAAATATGCATATAAGTGTAAAAGAGTAAAAACAAATTGAATTTTTTCTTGATTACATAAATGGACATTAATTTTGAACCAAAATAAAAAAATAAATTGATTAATTATTCTGGACCGGTGAACATATCTGATACACAACATTTGGACGTAACCTAACCTCTTTATTTAACTTTCTCAAAGTACTTTTAGAATGCAAGGTATCTTTTCTTTAGCCCAAAAAACGAAGTGCTGGCCCTTTATTGAAAAGTTTGCGAGAGGCAAATCTGCAAATGTGCCACGTACCCGTTTCATTATAAATTTTCAAATTTATTTTTAAAATTTTAATTTTAGTAAAATTTGGTTTGACGATGAAATTCTGTTTGGACATAATTTTTCAAAATATATTTCACTTTATTTTTTTGAAAAAATATGAAATGTGATTTAAACTCAAAAGTTTTAAAAATTATCAAAAATACCCAACAACCCTGAAGAAAATTCATACAAAACAAAACAAATCTTAAAAAAATTCATACAAAACAAGCATCTGGAGAAAATTTATACAAACATTAGCAAATTTTAATAAATTACCTTCAAAATTTGTTTTTGCGGTGGATTGCCACAGATAGGCACAATAACTTTGACGAAGTTTTTCTTCTGTTTATAGAGAAGGACAAAGTCGCATGAGTTTAATGAGGGAAAAGTGGGTAGGTATGGATTAGTTGGGTCATAATAACAGAAAGTGAATTTTTTTTATAAAATATAAAAATTTGGGGCAATTTTTAAATTTTTTTAATGGAAAAATAATTTGGAAACAAATTGGCAAAGTACTTCACTATTACATTGTAATTCACTGGTTATACAAAATTTCTTCGGAAGTTAGCATTTTGACGGCATGAAAGAAAATGTGTTAACTGTTATAAAATAAAAACTGTAAAGTAAAGACGAGTATAGAGAGAAACTGATATATTATTCAAACTTCAAATTTATGTACATAATGAACTGAATTCTCCTCTATTTATAGAAGAAAGGAAGCTGCTACTGCAAGCAGCTGTGTAAGCTGCTACTGCAAGCTGCTGTGTAAGCTGCTTGTCTAAACTGTTGTGCCAGATATAGATAATCTTCTATCATGGGTAATATTTATCCATAACGGAGTACCGAAAGGATAAGCTTCTTTAAGAGGCTTATTTCCAATAGAGTACTAAATAGATAAACATATTTACGACGGAGTCTTATATGGATAAACTTCTTCAAGAAGCTTATTTATAACGGAGTACCAAATGAACATCCATAATATAATATATTCATAACACTCCCCATTGGATGTTCATTAAAAGATAATGTGCCTCGTTAAAACCTTATTAGGAAAAACCTCGTGGGAAAAAAATTCTAGTGAAGGAAAAAAAGTACACATATTTAGTAATACGCATTGCTAGCTGCCTCATTAAAAACCTTATAAGGAAAA
>AWOL01S0016747.1:45435-64605 GCA_000715115.1 Nicotiana otophora | reverse complement strand
TACTTTCTGTGCAGATTTTGATACCGGCTCAGGTTGATCGAGATTTGCTACTGGTCCGCTGTCGGGAGACTCAAGGTAGAATTATCGGCATTCACAGACCTTGAAGTCCCCGTCTATCTTTTATGTCCTACTATTTTCTTTCATTCAGACANATGTCCCCTTCCCATTCTTTCTGCGTTATTGGTTTATTTACTGTTGTTGCCACTAGCATGATTATACTGTTCAGGTTATATGTGGGTGTCTTGTCCTAGCCTCGTCACTACTTCGTCAGTACATGGGGCCGATTGTACTGATGCTGTACTTTCTGTGCAGATTTTGATACCGGCTCAGGTTGATCGAGATTTGCTACTGGTCCGCTGTCGGGAGACTCAAGGTAGAATTATCGGCATTCACAGACCTTGAAGTCCCCGTCTATCTTTTATGTCCTACTATTTTCTTTCATTCAGACAGTTGTATTTCTTCAGACTATTACTTGTAGTAAATTCTAGAATGCTCGTGAATTGTGACTCCAGATCCGGGTGGTAGTAATTAATACAGTTTTATGATATTCCGCACTTATTATATTTCATCTTAGTTAATTATTATTATTTACTGAATGAAAATAAGGAATTGGTTTAACGATTTTTCTAACGTTGGCTTGCCTAGCAAGTGAAATGTTAGTCGCCATCACGGTCCCGTCGGTGGGAAATTTTGGGTCGTGACATTAAATTCTCCAATTTAATTATCAAATGATAAAATAATCAATCTTGTAGAAAATATCAGAATACTCATTAGTGTGCGACCCCATAGGTTCATTACTAAGCCGGTAGTAAATTGTTCAAATCAATATACTAATCAAGGGTGGCATCTAGCAACACTCCTTAATGACCGGATAATATGAAGTATTCAATTTACTCTCAAGAACCCGTAGAAGAATAAAGTAATATTTTCTTCTGTCCTTATAGCTCTGAGTCAACCTAGGATATGGTTCAACTGTCAAATCCTAATAGGCGACCAACTATGTGCTCATGTCAAGTATAATCGACCATTGAATGACTTAAGAAACTCTTTTCTTCATTCATTCAATTGCCCTGACAAAGGTCTTAATTAGGTCGTTTATAATTTATGACAACATGGAGTTTAAACTTATTACCAAGAGTTGACAGATTACATCTTAATCAATCACTAATTCTACAAATATTTAATCATACCCAATATCCTTTCACCTATCGCCCTAGGGCCATCGGTGTCTAGTATCAAAGCACAATAAATAACTTATCAAATACTGTGACGATGTCAGTTCAATGATCATATCTCTATATGCATCATATATCTATGTGTTTTAGTTAATGAGATCAACTAATCTTTATCCAATAAATATGATCACATAAATATTAATCTAACCGGATTACTAATGTTCAAATTAATAATTCTATGATCAAGAACAAATTTTGATTAAATTATAAAAAACTTCACTCTCATTATTATGATCCCCATCATAATGTCAAGTCTTAAAATTTAATCAAGGATCTTATTAAATTAATAAAGCGATTAATAATAACTATGATAAAAGAATATCAAATGCCATATATTTTTAGGTCACATAACGTTTACAAAAATATGTTCAAATCATCAAATATGAGAATGGATCTAGGGTATATCTACTATATCCCTAACAATCTCTCACTTGCACTAGAGTCAATCGCTCTTGTACTTCATTCCCAATTTTCACTTGTGCTTGTCAAAATCCTTTGCGCAAAGAGCTTTAGTGAATGGGTCTGAAGCATTTTCTTTTCCATCAACCTTTTGAATCTCGACTGGCACACCCCTTTTTACCCCTTCAAGATAATGTATTATGTCATTATAGATTGTGGTGGGTTAAAGAATTTTTCCAATTAAAGTGACAAGTTTTTGATAGGGATTATTTTATTTACAGAGTCGCCACTTGGAATTGAGTTTTAGTGTTCCAAGTCACCTTATTAAATATCTAATCAAAAGAAAATTGACTCTACTTATTATTGGTCTGCGAAAACAAGTCTAGGTAAGGAATTCTATTGACCGGGAAGAAGGTGTAAAGCATTCCCCGAGCCCCGTGGTTCTAGTATGGTCGCTTTATTAACTACATTTGGCTTGAAGTAATTTTGGACAAACTGTGTTTTATTGAATTTTCATGTTTCACCTATCCTCTTTTAATTATTAGAATTATTAAAGAAAGATTTGAATAATATTAAATTGTCCAAACTGCACCGCGCATGCGAATGTGCGACCGAGACGAATGTTATTAATTTTGTCATAACCGCGCTACGCTAGCGAATCCGCAATCATGACAAGGGTTATTAGTACGTTATTACTTTTGAAAAAATTACTACATTCGAAAAACTTATAATTTTTTATTTTTTTAAAAAATTTGTTGAAAGTTACTATCGCGCTACGCAAGCGAATCCGCGATTATGAGAATTAATAAAATTAAAAATTAACTAAAACTATTGGATATGGGATGAGATTAATGAATTAATTTAATAAAAATAATATCACGGTACGCAAGCGAGTCCGTGAAGTTAAAGCGCGCCTACTAATTGCCTAGCGTTTAAATTAATTATTAAGGAGACTAAGTTGTAAAGTTATTTTAATAAAAGAAAAATCTGATTTTTATTGAGATTATTTGACTAGTAATAAAAATATGAAAAGTTGGGATAAGTTGTTATTTTAAAGAGTGGACAACCATTGATTTAAAAGGGAATGTGACAACTATTTGAGTATCAAAACTGCATGCCCTTTCTGAAAATGCTTTGGCGTTGGGCCAGCCCTTGCTTTTTAAAAACAAAATGGGCCAGATTTGTTATCAGTGAAAATGGTCCAACAAGTTAGTTCATTTGGCCCTTTATTCTTGTTAGCCCAATCTTATTAAATAGTAAACTAATACATTCTGCCCACTTTCAAACTTTTCATCAAGTCTTTAACAAACTTTCTTTTTCTACAACATGATCAAGATTCTCATAAAATACTACTTAAAAGTTAATAGAGAAATGCTAAGAGGAAATAAATAAATAAATAAATAAATAAAGCAAAAACAAAAGTCATGGATTTAACATTATTATCCAAAGCTTGATTTCAAGATTGAAACCTCTACATTCATCCATATAGTAAATTTCCTCGCATATGCTTCAAGTAATCTAAACATGCTCAAATCCTCATCAATTGCTATTAAAAAATCTGCTTTACAGAGTTTAAAGGTTACCTGGGGCGCAGAAAATAAATATAGCAGTGAAGAATAAGAGCTCATCAACAGAGAACAACAACAAAGTCAGCAGAAATCCAGCAGTAAATTGTGTTTAAATAGCCCGAAAACTTTAGAGAAGAAACCCAGAACTAACTCTAAAGAAGACTTCTACTTTCTTAAAAGTTTGCACTCTAAGATTCACTCACAAAGCGAAAAAATTTTCAGCTTACTAAAGTATTCAATTGCTGATTTTTTGTTCAAAGATATGTGTGTTCAAGCAACTCTCAAGATCTTTTTTTTTAATGTGATAGAGTGTGTGTCTTTTATAGGAGAAGAAACCAGGCATTCATGATTAAAAATTAGTCTTTTTGACAGATGTTTCCACAAAATATACTCTAAAATTCAAAAGGTAAGACTTTCTTGTTCAATCTTGTCCCAAAGAGAGTATTTCAACCAAAATATGCTCTTCACTATTCAAAGACAGACTTTTGTTCAAAAACTGTCCAAAAGTCCATATTTTCTTACCAAACATATGACTTTTGAATTTTGTACACAAAAAATCTCTGAAGTAGTAAATAAGCAATCAAACAAGTACCCTATACTTTCAAGTATTCCTTCACTACCTCACTTTTATCAATACAAAACTATTCTACTACTTCAACAAATGCAAAAAACCCCAGAAAATGTAGCATTTCAAACTTTAAAACTAATGCTAAAATAATCAATAAGAGACAAAATAAAATCTGAAAAAAAAAATCAGCCATGAAAACAAATAGACAAAAAAAAGAATAAGTATTTTTACCATTTCAAAATTCAAGTGACCGTAACAATGGTGGTATGCCAAGCGAGGGCATTCAGGGAGGTCGCCGGAATTTGGCCGGATTTTTGGTCGCCGGATTTTCGGGTTGGAATTGACATCAATAGGTAGTTCTTGATGAGCTCTATCCGTTGATGTAGGTATTATATGGTGGTAGTGGCCGGAGCTTCAAGAATTTGGGCAAAATAGTGGCGGCTAAAATTTTCTAGATCTAAACTTCAAGGAGTTTGAGGGTTTTTTGAAGGAATTGATTTGGAGATATAGAAAGAGGAGGTTGTAGAGATTACATGGTGTGAATTTGAGGGTGTTTGGAGGTGGTCCGCTGCCGGTGGGTGATTTTCGGCGGCGACGGTGGTGGAGAGAAGAGATAGATAGATAGATAGAGAGAGAGAGAGAGAGAGAGAGAGAGAGAGGAGGGAGGAAGAAGAAAGGAATTATGGGGGAAATGGGGGCAAAATTTCAGCATTTATAAGTCTTAAATACCTAGTTGATAGATTGATTGTGGACCATTGGATGAGGGAGAGATAAATGGATGAGATTTAATCTTGATTCACTTAATGAAACAACGTAGATGAAACTACGCCGTTTTGGACCAAGTCTTGGCCAGCCATTTGGGACTGGGTATGGCCGAATTGGGCTCAAAATGTGGGCCAACTTTGGCTCAATTTTAACTAAAATACACTAGCCCAATCCCTTTTCCCTCTAATGAAATTATTATCTTATTTAGTTCTAAAGAAAATGTACAAGTAGAAAGAAATATTTTTGGTATATATAATTTAAAGATGCAAACTAAAATATACAAATAAAAGGTAAAAAATATTTTTGGTACTTTGTAATTAAGGAATTCACATAAAAATGCGCAAATAAATTGAAAGAAAAATAACAAAAATAGCTAAAATCATCCAAAAGTTATTATTATTATTATTACTATTTTGTTCTAGGAAAAGCTTGCAAAAATTAAGTATTCACAGCTGTCCCTCTTTGCTCGAGAACATGAAAAGTTTTTGTGCAAAGATAATGAATGCCATGATTAACTCTTGCTTGCCTATTACTCTAATGAAAGCATTTTTTGAAAAATGTGACCGAACATTGCTTCCGAGGTTGCCTATATATCCTTGGCTATAAAGGAATCAGGTCTGTACAGTTCTGGGAAAATTTGGTAGCTGGGACTACCAGACACTGGAGTTAAGACTACTACTGTTGTTGTTGTTGTTGTTACCGTTACTTGCTACTTACCTCAAAAAAAAAAAGAGAAGAGAACTACATATGCCTGCAAGCTAAGAGTTACAAAATTTCTATCTATGTGTCTTGCGAAGTCAAATCTTGATTCTTGACCTGTTCTTTTGTGTTGACCTTGGATTGGATCTTGATGCTCTTTGAAGGAAAGATTATGGCTCATTCTAGATTGCTTGCTTTCCGGATCAGAATTCGAGAAAATGAAACTTGAGAAGCTGGGTTGCTGACACATTATCCAAGCTAACTCCAACTATATTGTGATTGAAAGACTTTTCTCTTCTAATGAGAAAACTGATATTGCAAGCTTTAATCGTCACTTGTGCTATGCGGCGGGGTCTTCAAAGCCATCAAAGACGAACAAAACGAAAAACAATTTGTTACCCCAGTTTGCACTAGAAAACTTTTGTGAGTTATTAGAGAAAACTATAAACTATCTAATTTACTGAAATAAAGGCAAATATAGTAGTATAAACTTGCTATGTGAGGATATGCAACCACGAGCTAGTATCCTAGGTTACCAAAAGGAGTGTTACCAGGGGTTGGCACCCTGTATTACTGAAGGAAATGTAACCAGGGGTTGGTGCCCTGTATTACTGGAAAGGAACGTAACCAAGGGTTGGTAACCTGTATTACCGAAAAGGAAATGTAACCAGGGGTTGGTACCCTGTATTACTAAAAGAAAAGTGTAACCAGGGGTTGGTACCCTTTATTACTGAAAGGAAATGTAACCTGGGGTTGGCATCCTGTATTACTAAAAGGAGTGTAACCAGGAGTTGGTAACCTGTATTATGGATAGAAGTGTAACCAGGGGTTGGTGCCCTGTATTACTGAAAGGAATGTAACTAGGGGTTGGTACCCTGTATTACTGACAGAAGTGTAACCGTGGGTTGGCACCCTGTATTACTGAAAGTAAATATAACTAGGGGTTGGTACCCTTTATTACTGAAAGGGAAATGTAACCAAGGGTTGGTACCCTATATTACTGAAAAGAAAGTGTAACGAGGGGTTGATACCCTGTATTACTGAAAGAAAATGTAATCAGGGGTCGGTACCCTGTATTACTGAAAGGAATGTAACCAGGGATTGGTACCCTGTATTACGGATAAAGTGTTGGATCCCTCTAGGATAAAGGATTCTACATAGGTTAAGCTACGAAAAATAGCCTCGGCAAAGAATACTGCTACCCGGAAATATGAGCTGGATCACTCTAGGCAAAAAGGCTCTACCTGTTTTAAGCTACGTAAAACAGCCTGGGCGAAGAGTACTTCTACCCGGAACTATAAGCTGGATCCTCCTAGGCGAAAATGTTCTACCTGGGTTAAGCTACGTAAAGCATCCTGATGAAGCGTACTTCAACCCGGAACTATGAGCTGGATCCCCCTAGGTGAAATAGTACTACCTGTGTTAAGCTACGTAAAATATCCTGAGCGAAGAGTACTTCTACCCGGAACTATGAGCTGGATCCCCATAGGCAAAAAGGTTCTACCTGGGTTAAGCTACGTAACATTAACCTGAGCGAAGAGTACTTCTACCCGGAACTATGAGCTGGATCCCCCTAGGCGAAAAGGTTCTACTTGGGTTAAGCTACGTAAAACATCCCGAGCGAAGAGTACTTCTACCCGGAACTATGAGCTGGATCCCCCTAGGCGAAAAGGTTCTACTTGGGTTAAGCTACGTAAAACATCCCGAGCGAAGAGTACTTCTACCCGGAACTGTGAGCTGGATCCCCTTAGGCGAAAAGGTTCTACCTGGGTTAAGCTACGTAAAACATCTCGAGCGAAGAGTACTTCTACTCGGAACTATGAGCTGTATCCGCTAGGAGAAAAGGTTATACCTGGGTTAACCTACGTAAAACACCCTGAGCGAAGAATACTTCTACCCGGAACTATGAGTTGTATTCCCCTAGGTGACAAGGTTTTACCTGGGTTAAGCTAAGTAAAACATCTTGAGCGAAGAGTACTTCTACCCGGAACTATGAACTGGATCCCCGTAGGTGAAAACGTTCTACCTGGGTTAAGCTACGTAAAACATCCAAGCACAGAGTACTTCTACCTAGAACTATGAGCTGGATCCCCCAAGGCAAAAAGGTTCTACCTGGGTTAAGCTACATAAAAACATCCTAGGCGAAGAGTACTTCTACCTTGAACTGTGAGCTGGATCCCCCTAGGTGAAAATGTTTTACCTCGGTTAAGCTACGTAAAACATCCTGGGCGAAGAGTACTTCTACCCGGAACTATGAGCTGGATCCCCCTAGGCGAAAAGGTTCTACCTGGGTTAAGCTACATAAAAACATCCTAGGCGAAGAGTACTTCTACCTTGAAGTGTGAGCTGGATCCCCCTAGGTGAAAATGTTTTACCTCGGTTAAGCTACGTAAAACATCCTGGGCGAAGAGTACTTCTACCCGGAACTATGAGCTGGATCCCCCTAGGCGAAAAGGTTCTACCTGGGTTAAGCTACATAAAACATCCTGAGCAAAGAGTACTTCTACGCGGAAGTATGAGCTGGATCCCCCTAGGTGAAACAGTTCTACCTGGGTTAAGCTACGTAAAACATCCTGAGCGAAAAGTATTTCTATTTGGAACTATGAGCCGGAACCCCCTAGGCGAAAAGGGTCTACCTGGGTTAAGCTACGTAAAAATAACCTGAGCGAATAGTACATCTACCCGGAACTATGAGCTGGATCCCCCTAGGTGAAACAGTTCTACCTGACTTAAGCTTTGTAAAACATCCTGAGCGAAGAGTACTTCTACCCGGAGCTATTAGCTGGATCCCCCTAGTCGAAAAGGTTCTACCTGGGTTAAGCTACGTAAACATAACCTGAGCGAAGAGTACTTCTACCTGGAAGTATTAGCTGGATCCCCCTAGGCTATAAGGTTCTACCTGGGTTAAGCTACATAAAACATCCTGAGCAAAGAGTACTTCTACTTGGAACTATAAGCTGGATCCCCCTAGGCGAAAAGGTTCTACCTGGGTTAAGCTACGTAAAACATCCTGAGCGAAGAGTACTTCTACCCGGAACTATAAGCTGGATCCTGCTAGGCGAAAATGTTCTACCTGGGTTAAGCTACGTAAAACATCCTGAGCGAAGAGTACTTCTACCCGGAACTATAAGCTGGATCCTGCTAGGCGAAAATGTTCTACCTGGGTTAAGCTACGTAAAACATCCTGAGCGAAGAGTACTTCTACCCGGAACTATAAGCTGGATCCTGCTAGGCGAAAATGTTCTACCTGGGTTAAGCTACGTAAAACATCCTGAGCGAAGAGTACTTCTACCCGGAACTATAAGCTGGATCCTGCTAGGCGAAAATGTTCTACCTGGGTTAAGCTACGTAAAACATCCTGAGCGAAGAGTACTTCTACCCGGAACTATGAGCTGGATCCCGTAGGCGAAATGGTTCTACCTGGGTTAAGCTACGTAACACATCCTGTGAAAAGAGTACTTCTACCCGGAAATATGAGCTGGATCCCCTAGGTGAAACAGTTCTACCTGGGTTAAACTACGTAAAACATCCTGAGCGAAGAGTACTTCTACCCGGAAGTATGAGCTGGAACCCCCTAGGCGAAAAGGTTCTACCTGGGTTAAGCTACGTAAAAATAACCTGAGTGAAGAGTACTTCTACCCGGAACTATGAGCTGGATCCCCCTAGGTGAAATAGTTCTACCTAGGTTAAGCTATGTAAAACATCCTGAGCAAAGAGTACTTCTACTCGGAACTATGAGCTGGATCCCCTAGGAGAAAAGGTTCTACCTGGGTTAAGCTACGTAAAAACAATCTGAGCGAAGAGTACTTCTACCCGAAACTATTAGCTGGATCCCCTTAGGCTAAAAGGTTCTACCTGGGTTAAGCTACGTAAAACATCCTGAGCAAAGAGTACTTTTACTCGGAACTATGAGCTGGATCCCCCTAGGCGAAAGGGTTCTACCTGGGTTAAGCTACGTAAAACATCCCGAGCGAAGAGTACTTCTACCCAGAACTATAAGCTGGATCTCTTAGGCGAAATGGTTCTACCTGAGTTAAGCTACGTAAAACAACCTGAGCGAAGAGTCCTTCTACCCGGAACTATGAGCTGGATCCCCCTAGGCAAAACAGTTCTACCTGAGTTAAACTACGAAAGTGGGAGGTATGAACAATAGTGATGCATGTTGAAAATAAAAGAAAAATGGATATTTTAAAAAGCTTACGTTTAGTGACATTCTTCCTTTGAGAACCGCCATTCTGCACTGCTTTGTTCCTGCTTCAAACAAAGACAATTTGTGAGTTTTTAAAGAGGTGGTCGGTTTGTGTCCTTGATGCACTGAGGAGTTTGAGTTCACGGCCACCCCGTTATCGAAGAACTTATTTTCACCAATAAGACTCTCATTTCTCTACTCACCGTCGCCTTACAGTGCCCATACAGGTTTTCATCGATAAGACTCTCTCTCATTTCATTTTTCTTTTCTTTTATTTTTACATGGGGACTTCAAATATTCTCAAAGATCAATCAAAAGTTCCTAATAGGGAAAAGGCGAAAAGAACCTCGAACTGAATTATAACTTTTGGAAACGTTTCTATAGAAAAATCCGTAAAACAAACTCATGCCCTAGTTATTTCTTTTTAAGCAACAATACCACTCGGCAGCACTTGCCTAGTGGCTAATATATAAATAAAATACCAAAATGGGTCCAAAGCTTACAAGATGTCCAAACCAAAATAGAGGTTGCATGAAGCTACTTGCTATTAAAAGGATAAAAAAGCTAAAATCTAATGAACTAGCTATTGCAACATAATAAGTTGAATGCTTCCTTTTCCTATCAGTGTATGTGAATCCAATTGTCATTGGAAATTACCAAGAAACACCTATCAAGCTCTCACCAGACGCCAGGGTATAGTGTCCATAGGCTAAAATGAATTCCAAACATCTCCACCACTTAGTTAAAGCCAGCATAGTCTTCCAAGTGTAGCTACTATATGATCTCCATATGCAGTGGACTGATTTTGTCCAAGTATTAATCATGTGCTCACTCATCAAAATTAATGTGTAGAAGAGGAGCCTGGCTTTAGGTAGGCTTTGCAAGGCAAAAGCCAGGCTTGAGCTGGCTTTAGGCAGGCTTTGCAGGGTAAAAGCCAGGCTTGAGCTGGCTTTAGGTAGGCTTTGCAAGGCAAAAGCCAGGCATGAGCTGGCTTTAGGCCGGCTTTGCAAGGCAAAAGCCAGGCATGAGCTGGCTTTAGGCCGGCTTTGCAAGGCAAAAGCCAAGCATGACCTGGCTTTAGGCCGGCTTTGCAAGGCAAAAGCCAAGAATAAGCTGGCTTTAAGCAGACTTTGCAAGGCAAAGGCCAGGCTTTGAAATTGTGCCTTTTTGTGATCTTGTAAGCTCAGATCCTTCCCTACTAGAACCTTTAATGTAGACATCATTCTAAACATTGCTAAACCATCTTCATATTGAGCATGAAAGCATGTTAACACCACTGAGAAATGATTCAACAATCTCCACAAATACCATATGATGGGTTCAACATTTTCCTTAGCATTTGGACATATCAGAAGTAGGATAAATTGTACCATCCCACACCTTCTTATCGCATTTTTTCTGTACACTATCAAAGAACCCCCAGAATGAGCATGGGACCATTCTAATACCATTGGAAAGTACCTTAATAGCATACTGAATGAGACAAAGAGACATGTAGGTTTGTGCAAAGTCCAATCCCGTGAAGCCATCAATCTAGGGTTCTTCTCTTTGCTATCCTAACCCTAAGGTTAGGTGATTGAGATTTGTCTAGATTGATCAACCTCTTTCCTGCACTAGGCAGTTCAAAGAATGAATGAAACTCAAATGTACCTGCAAATGAAAATACAATGTTAGCTATAAAATCCGCCACTGAGTTACTTTCTCTTAACACATGTTGAAAAATCACATTGAAGTTGTCCTTCATCTCTATAATTTTCTTCACATCCTGTACAATTACCCAAGGAGGATCCCATTCCCTTTCTATCACCTTCTTCATCACCAATGAATCAGTATCCAATATGAGAGTGTGAAGATCATGCTCCACACAGTATTCCAATCCTTGAAGAATAGCCTTAGCTTCAGCTACCACATTAGTTGTCACTCCCATGTCTACTTCCCTAGCATACACCACATCACCTTCATCATACCTCACACAAAAGCCTAGGGAGCTAGGTCCAGGATTGCCTTTTGAGGCTCTATCAGTATTGCATTTGTACCAACCATAACAAGGAAGCTGCCATGTTACTCTTGTAGTGATCAATATAGGTTTATATCCTTCAAAGTATTGAATCATGTCTGGCCATAACAATGGAATATTAGGCATCCAAGCATACCTCACCCTTTCCAGTTGATGCAATGTCCTATTTATCTCATGAATCACCCTATTTGTGGACACTGAACCCCCATGTTTACCTGTATTCTTCTCTTCCAAAGCTCCCAAGTGATGATAGCTGGTACTGCTTGAAATAGTGGCTTTAATTTTGGACAACACTGAGTATACCACCAATGCCTTATAATCTGCTTCAATTGAATCAATTGCACAGTAATTCCAGCAGCCCTCATGAACAAGTTCCATACCTTAGAGGTAGTAGGACTTGTGACAAATATATGCTCAATGGATTTCTCTTAGGGCTGCTGACAACACTAACACCTAGACATCACCATTTGCCCTTGCCTCCTCCACATGTCATCAGTGGCTATTTTCTGCCTCCACAATCTCCACAAGAAGAAGGATATCTTGAATGGCAAACCTTTAATCCATATTAGCTTGAATTCCTGATTAGGATCAGCCCTATGCCTTAATATTTGCCAAGCACTACTAACACTGAACTTTCCTGAAGGAGTTGGCATCCAGTATGGCCTATCCCAATATCCCCCACTACCTTCATAATGCACATTTAGCCTTATATGTTCTGCAATTTCCTCATTGAAAGTTTGATCTAGCAGCTGATCATCCCATGCTTCCCCTTACCGCAATTATGCCACCTCTTGAAGATCTTCATTGATTATAAAGTCTTCAGGTAATACGTGATAAAGTGCACCCAATCCATTCCAATTTGCATGCCAAATATTAGTGGTTCCACTCTTCAATTCCCATATGATCTCATGTTCTACTTCTTCCCTAGCATTCAACATTTGTCTCCAAACATGAGACCCTCCCCTAAAATGCACCATTGTTGGTAGCTCCTTCTTGCAATACTTATTCCACATGAAATTAGACCAAAAGTATTTTGTGGTCCTAAACCTCCACCATAGTTTAGCAAACAGTGCCCTTGAGACATCATGTAAGGACCTAAAACCTAGGCCCTCATCCTCTTTAGGAAGGCAAAGATTTTGCCATGAAGCCCAGTGTCTGCTTCTCCCTTCTTCCTTTGTGCTCCAAAAGAACCTAGCAAAAGTCTTATGTAGATGCTCCAGGATGTTGTTTGGTGGATCAAAGACTGATAATATGTGAACTGGTATACTTTGCAACACTCTAGAGATGAGTGTTGCCTTTCTTCCAAATGACATCACCTTTTCTTTTCATGAATGCAATTTATCCTTCACCTTCTTGATAAGATCCTCATAATAGTCATTCCTCCTTCTAGTGTAAAAAATAGGACACCCTAGATATGTGAAGGGGAATGTACCTCTTGCAAATCCTGTAATAGATCCAACTGCATGAAACAATCCATTAGCAACCTTTGAATGCATGTAGCATGAACTCTTATCTTTGTTGATCATTTGACCTGATATCTTCTCATATTTCCCCAACACTGCCATAATTTTGCTCAAGGAGGGAGGATGAGCAGATGCAAAGATTATCATATCATCAGCATATGCCAAGTGGTTTAAAGGATCAGACCACTTAGGCATTCCAAATCCCACAAATGCCTTGTCTTCAATGAGCTTATTCAAAGACCTGGAAAGTACCTCAACTGACAGAATGAGCAATGCTAGAGATAGGGGATCCCCTTGTTTCACACCCTTTGTAGACTTAAAGAACCCCGAGGACTGCCCATTCACCAATACTGAATACCAGTTATTTGACATCAAGTTCCACACCATGTTGATGAAGTGCTCAGAAAATCCCATCTTCCTTAGCACATGCAATAAGTACTTTCATGAAACCCTATCATAGGCCTTAGCCATATCAAGCTTGATCACCACATTAGCTGGCTTTCCCATTAACCTTATGTCAGTGACAATTTCTCGAGTCAATAAGATGTTTTCAAATATACTTCTACACTTTACAAATCCGGATTGATTATGAGATATTAGAGATGGCAAAAAACTCTCCAATCTGTCATGTAACACCCTAGACAAGACCTTGTTGATGAAGTTGCTCAAACTAATAGGTCTTAAGTCAGAGAAGGTCTCAACTCTAGGTTTCTTGGGCAGCAACACTAGATTGGTGTGAGTGATGGATTTAGGCAATGTAGCTCCTCCATAGAAGTGTAGCACCATGTTGTGTATATCAGCACCAATAACATCCTAGTATGTTTGATAAAACAGGCTAGTGACTCCATCAGGACCACTAGCACTCTCCCCACTAAGCTCAAAAACTGCTGCCCTTACTTCTTCAATTGTTGGCAATCTCCTAAGTTCCAAATTCTTATCCATAGTGACCATTGAAGGTACATTATTAAGCAAGGAAAATTCAGAAGCATCACCTTCATTTGTGAACTAGTTTTGATAGAAGTCCACTGCAGCTGTAGCCAATTGCTCCGGGTCTTCAATCCATACCCCATTGCCACTTTTAATCCTCTTCAGTTGCAATTTCTTTCTTTTGCCATTGACATGATTGTGAAAGAAACTTGTATTCCTATCTCCTTCAGCAAACCAAATCATCCCAGCCTTTTGCTTCCAATACTGCTCCTCAATACTCAAGTATTTCTTCAATTCAGATTGAGCCTTTTGAAGCACAATCCTATTCTCAATTGTAGGCTCTTCTTCAAGCAACATCTATTTCACCCTAACAATGTCATCCAAAATAGCCAATTGCATGAAGATATCACCAAATGTTTCCCTACTCCATTTTGAAAGTGATGCCTTCACCCTCTTGATATTCTGCTTCAACATAAAAAATGGATCCTCTATGAAATCAGCTTCCCAATTCTGCCTCACCACATCTATGAATGTAGCATGCTTTATCCAAAAGTATGGTTGTCTGCTCCCCACATGTCATTAGTAATGGTGAATGATCTGATCCAGTTCTGATTAGATGCTCAACTTCAATAGTTAGAAACATGTTCTGAAATGGCAAATTCATAAAAATCCTATCCAATCTCTTGAATATATGCTCAGCATTGGATCTCCCATTCCACCATATGAATGGACTTCCTTTGTACCCTTGCTCAAACAAACCACAAGAGTTTACACAAAATGCAAAATCCTTATATTCAGGAGGGTGTACTGGAAGTCCCCCTATTTTCTCATCTTCATGAAATACCACATTGAAATCCCCTCCTACCAACCATGGTAATTCCATATCACTTGCTAAGTAATACAAGTGATCCCACAATTCCAACCTCTCTATTGCTGAACATTTTGCATAAACAAATGTCATCATCATGTGTTGCCCCAGGTCATGGTGAAACACTCTCACAGTCACCTGTTGCTCAGTATCTTCCACTAATTCCCATTCTACCACTGCATCGAAGAACAACCATATTTTCCCATTAATATTTGCATAAGAAGTCTCCATATTCAACCTCCTTCTATATCTATCAATGAGTCCCTTCTTTTGAAAAGTCTCCATCAATACAACTACACACAAATTATGCTCCCTATTCATATTGATCACCCTAGGAAAGGCCTGTTGTGTATTCACATACCTTATGTTCCATATTAATATTTTGATCATCATCATTTAGATAGAGAAGTTGCCCTCCTGGGCATTGTTCTTGAAGGTTGTGGTGGATCTTTACTTTGATTCTTCTTAGTTTTCTTACCTCCTTTAGCACTAGTTGTAGGTGATAAATCCCCTTCCCTAGCCACTTGTTTGAAGTTTTCTGCAGTTGATTCATCATCTCCTTCATCCTCCATTGGATTTTGTCTCAATAAGTCTTCATCAATTGGTGTCACATTGTGTGTAACTAAATCATGTAGATGTTGTAGAGGAGCCTTAAGTGGAACATTAAGATGTAGCTGCATAATTTGATCAGTGCCAGATTCCACAGGCAATTCCTCTATTTCCCTAGATGCTCTTGGAACAATTGCCCGCTCATCAGCCCGGTCATACTCCTTGAATTGTAGCTCATAGACACTGCCTAGCCCAGGAGTTACTGTAGCAGTCTGCTCTGAAAGCACTGTTCTAGTGACATTACCACCCTTCCCATTGCCTGATATTTGGTCTGAACCCAGTATATCATCTCTAATCTTCACATCAACATCTCTGTCAAGTTTGTTCTCTGATGCATACACATGAACGCCATCTACATAGGCCAATATCTCTCCAGTTGCACTAAGGTTGGGGTTTACTGTAGCTGCCTCATCAGGTGAACCTGGCTTTAGGCCTGGCGTTGCCAACCTAACGCTAGGGGAGCCTGGCTTTAGGCCTGGCGTTGCCAGCCTAACGTCGGGAGAGCCTGGCTTTAGGAATGGCATCGCTAGCCTAACGCCTGGGGATCCTGGCTTTGGGCCTGGCGTCGCTAGCCTAACGCCTCGTGAGCCTGGCTTTAGGCCTAGCATCGCCAGCCTATCGCTATGGGAGCTTGGCTTGTTGTCCTTCTTCACCCTCTCTTCTGTTGTCTTTGTTTTGCCCAGCTGATCATCCTTAACCTCAACTGCAACGCTCCATAAGACCTTTGTAGAGTTTACCTCATCAAGATCCTCAATTTGCCCAGACACTTTAAATGTTTGATATGGAATCTCATGACAAGATTAGTTTGTGATCACATTGAGTTGTTTTGGCTCCTCTTTGCTAGTCCCAAACCTTCTATCAACCCAGTCGATTGTGGACTGAATACCAGAAGGAATAGGACCATCTTTAGAACTGAAGACTATTTTTTCCCCCCACCAAAAAAAGTTGGTTGTTCTCGTTTATATCACTTTGTTCCTCCTCTAATACTTCAAATTTATTCCTTGCTTGAACCTTGTTTGTCTTAACTTCATCGACCTCCACCAGTGCAAAGTTATTTGTAGTGTGCACCTGATGTACACCAGCATTCACTGGCATGATTGCATTGCTAGTTTGCCCTTGTATCTGGGTTTTGTTATTTTTGTTGGTTCCCCGATTATCCCGAACTTCCTTCCACTATTCACCTACTGGCTACTTTTCCACTCGTGAGAATCATTAAAGGGGAAGTGTGATTTTTGGTTTTTCCTTGTTCATCAGCAGCAGTATTCCAGTTGTTTGACTTAGCAAGATCATTCCTTTTCTCGCTGCTTCGATTCTCAATAAGCTCGGGGTGCAAACGCCAACATTCAATTTCATCATGTCCTTGTAGTTTACACTCCTTACAATATTTTGGTAGCATGTCATACTGAATTCTCACCCATTCTGTTTGAACACCACCAGAAGCTTCATCATTAATATCCAATTGCAACTTTTTAGGTAGTTCAACCAACAAATCGACAAGAACATTTACTCTTGCGCAACTCAGCCTAGTTTTGTTTGTTGTTGCCGCGTCAAGACACACTGGCCTTCCCACAGCTGTAGACAAAGAAAACAGAGTTTCTTTTACAAAAAAGGTAAGCAGCAGTCCAGGAAAATAAATCCACACCATCGCCATCAGAGTTTCTTCACCCGCCTAAAACTTTGCATCATAGATAAGAGTACGCAATTGGTATTCATACCCATCTTTGGCTTTGATGTAGTACGTACTCTTCGATGTGAAATCGAGGAAGTCTTGCCGTAGAGTTAATCTAATTAACACATGACGATCTCTAAGGAATCCGATATTACACTCACTTTTGATACCACATTGAGTTGGAATTATTCGGCGAAGCTCGTGAATCTCCGGAGATCCATATGAAAGCTTTCCAATGACAGCATATTGGAGGCCTTCAATCACGTTCATTCGATCTACTTCTGCCTTTATGAATTTAACCACTGGTTGGCCATTCAAATACACTGCTCGTCGTAATAGAATGGGTTAAACTGAAGCTGCACCAGTAGCCATCACTCGAGGATTTAAAGTATTTGGTTTCAAAATCTTAGAGTAATCTAAAGGAGCTGGGTTGGAGTTATTTGTTGTATGTTGTTGTGCGAGGCTGGGGGAGGGCAGACCAACCAAAAAAGATGGCTGGTCGCCGGCCATTGTGGCCATTGAAGCCTAAAACTCCAGTTTGTTTGCGATGAATAGTAACGAAGTCACTGTTCATGGTACTGTTTGGCACTGTTCACTGCTATAGTGATGGCATAAATTTGAGAGAACCAATTCTAGAGAGAGAATTGTTGGCTTCCGTGCTAATTCTTCCCCTAGTTTTGGAGTATGGGGAATATGGATTTGTTTTTGTTTTGGTGTGATGGGACCGAACCCAGGGTAAGGCTGCCTACATATCCTTTCAAAATTACGTCGGACGTAGTTTACTAAACTCAGAAGGTTTGTTGTATGATTTTATTTTTACAAGAATACGGGTTCGAAAAGAGGGAAAACGAAGAAGACAAATACGGCTCAAAAGGGTTAACGAAAGGGTGACACCTATTTGGGATAAGGACCAATAATAGCCTTTGTCATCTCGATTTGAGAAAATAATACGTGAAAGTTCTGCAGTGGGTATATATCAAACATAATATCTTTTGACTGTATCTGCATTAATCGTCATGTCTGGTATCCGTCCTTCTTCATCTACCAAGTGCAAAGGCCCTTTTGGTAACACTTTCTTGATTATATAGGGTCCTTGCCAGTTCGGGGCGAACATTCCTTTAGCTTCTACTTGGTGTGGAAGAATGTGTTTCCAAACGAGTTGGCCTACCTTAAAGTGTTATGGACGCACTTTCTTATTGTAAGCGTGTGCCATTCTTTACTGGTATAATTGGCCAAAACATACTACTGCTAGTCGTTTTTCATCAATCAACATCAGTTGTTCCAAACGGGTCTTTACCCATTATGTATCTTCAATCTACTATTCCACAACGATCCGGAGAGAGGGAATTTCGACTTCGGCCGATATTACATCTTTCGTTCCATATACCAGCAAATAAGGAGTTGCACCAACAGATGTGCGAGAAGTCGTGCGGTATCCCAAAAGAGCAAAAGGCAACTTTTCATGCCATTGTCTGGAACCTTAGATCATCATTCTAAGAATCTTCTTGATGTTCTTGTTTCCCGCTTCAATAGCTACATTAGCTTTTGGACGGTAAGGGGTAGAATGGCGATGCACAATTTTAAATTGCCCGCATACCTCCTTCATCAAATGACTATTTAGATTGGCTGCATTGTCAGTGATAATAGTGTTTGGAATACCAAAGCAACAGATGATGTTGGAATGAACAAAGTCTACCACTGCTTTCTTGGTGAATTATTTGAAAGTGACGGCCTCCACCCACTTGGTGAAGTAATCAATTGCAACCAAAATGAATCTATGCCCATTGGAAGCCTTTGGATCGATTGGCCCAATAACATCCATTCCCCAAGCAACGAAAGGCCAAGGAGAGGACATGGGATGCAACTTTGAAGGAGGCGAGCGAATCAGGTCACCATGAATCTAGCATTGGTGACACTTGCGAACAAAACTGAACCAATCTCGTTCCATTGTTAGCCAATAATACCCTGCCCGTAGAATCTTCTTCGCCAAAACATATCTATTCATGTGAGGTACGCATCTCAACAAGTTCAAATCTGGGGTCCTTTTGTATAAAATTTCCCCATTCAGTAAGAAACCGCCGGCGAGCCACCTTATAGTTCTTTTTTGATCTCCCTTGGCATGCTCTGGGTATTCTCTTATTTTCAGGAATCGTTTTATGTCATGATACCATGGTTCACCATCTGGTTCTGTCTC
>AWOL01S0016747.1:4541-35879 GCA_000715115.1 Nicotiana otophora | reverse complement strand
CATCTTGGAACCCGACATAAGTTTCACAAAAATCCGAACACCAATTCCGATACGAATTCAACCATACCGATTTTATCAAAATCCGATAACAGCTCGACCTCCAAATGTTAAATTTTTGTTTTTAGACAATTTTGCAAAAATCTTGATTTTTCTTCCATAAATTCACGGATTCATGATGTAAATGAATATGGAATAATGAAATATAATCAATATAGGATAAGGAACACTTACCCCAACGTTTTCCCGTGAAAATCGCCCAAGAACCTTGCTCCAAAAATTCAAAACGAAATGAAGGAAATGACTATTTTTGGTCTTTAAGTTTCTCCTCATCTGTCATTAAAAGTCCATTTTCCGTCACTAAAAGTCCACACCAGAATTTGCTTGCACTAGCCTTCATTCAATCGATCATAACTTTATGTACAAATGTCAAAATAATAAATGGTTTAACTTTCTGGAAACTAGAATCAAAAGACTACAACTTTCATGTTTTGATAATATTTTCCTTATGAATTGCGAGATATAAGCTTCCAAATTTGGCTCTACGCATCAGATATTTCTGGCGCAACTGCTCTACCAGCCTTCTTTCAATCCATCATAACTTTCTGTACAAATGTCAAAATAATAAATTATTTAACTTTATGGAAACTATAATCAAAGGGCTACAACTTTTATGTTTTAAAAATTTTCAGATACCTTATAGATTACGAGATATATGCTTCCAACGTTGGCTACACGTACTAGAAATATCTGGCGAACAACTCGACAACATAAATTTCCAGCAACCCTCTTTGTCTGAAATCCATTCCATTTACCTTCCGAAATCCACCCTTGGCCCTCGGGACCTTAACCAATTATACCAACAGGTCCAAAAATATAATACGAACTTAGTCGAGGCTTCAAACCACATCAAACAACATCAAAACGACGAATCGCACCTCAAATCAAAATCTATGAACTTTGAACTTTCAAATTCTATATCATGTGCCAAAACACATCAAATCAATTCGGAATGACTTTAAATTTTACACACAAGTTATAAATGACATAACAGACCTATTTCAATTTACAAAATCAAATTCTGACCTCGATATCAAAAAGTTAACCCCTGGTCAAACTTCCCAAAAATTCTACTTTCGGTATTTCAAGCCTAATTCCACTACGGACCTCCAAATAATTTTCCGGACATGCTCCTAAGTCCAAAATACCATATGAAGCTATTGACATCATCAAAAAATCCATTCCAGAGTCGTTTTCTCAAAAGTTAACTCTCCTGTCAACTCTTTCCATTTAAACTTCTAATTAAGGATTGTTTCTTTTAATTAATTCCAAATCTTCTGAAAAATCAAACTCGACCACATCAATGGGTCATAATACTTATTACGAAGTTGCTCGAGACCTTTAGATAAATATAAATCTCGGTTAGTAGAAAATAATATTTCACAACAATAAAATATAGATTATTTTGATACATTTGCACAAGTGACTAATATTTCTTCTATTCGAGTTTTAATTGCCTTAGCTTCAATTCATAAAGATTTAGAAGGAGCAAAGTTGTTCTTGGCAAGCTCAAGTAAAAGTGGTTGATAAATTCGTCAAGTAAGGTATGTTAAGGATATCCCTTCTTTCCTTTTAGCATGAACCATATGATATAAACGAAACGAGCAAACACACAACTTTCACAAATATCTCTATTCATAGAAGCACTAGGGGTGCCTATGTTCTTGAATTCCCATGTGTCTTATTATTATATCTTTTTTTCATGGGTCTTAGAAAAATATGTGGTTGATAAAATTTATCCGGAAGCATATTGATCTTATGACATTCCGAGAAATCTTATTGACTTACTTCTGAACGGGGCGTTAATTCTTAAAACGAGAAGTCGGGTCGTTATATTCTCCACCTCTTAAACAAACGTTCGTCCTCGAACGTGCTAAGAATTATTCTGAGGTTACCAAATTGATGATTTTACTTTTACACATATACTTACGGTTGATCCCACATTACCGTATTTGAGATAAGCCCGACAACAACGCCTTAGTTGAGATTATTTCTTTGATTTACACTTATAAGCCTTAAAACCAATTTCTTACACTCCAAACATTTTCAAAAGGCCTAATTTTCACATCAACGCATGGTATTAGTCTCAACTGGCTATAGCCACTCGTGTCTACACACACATCAACTTTCTTCGTAGTGTTGAAGTACTTCAAAATTATTCCGGGGTGTTACATTCTTCCCCACTTAGGATCATTCGGCCTCAAATACATAACATAACTTATCTCTTCTTTTGCACGTCTCAATCCCCCAAATGTATACTAACTCCCAAATTTTTCAGAAATGTTGGCAGAGTCTACCCTGTAAATGAGTCTATCCACCTCCCAGAGTAATAGTTAAACAACTCCTAACAACACATCCATAACCCAACAAAGCACCACAATATATATATCAATAACACTAATATCAGTATTATATGCACTGCATTATCATAATGATATCAGGACATGAAGCGCATCATATGTATTCCCATCACCACATCTCTGGTCTTAATAGTTGTTTATAATCGATTACAACATTGCCGATTAACCTCATATTTACCAAAATCTCGTTTCGAATTTTTCACAACACTGACAAAAAGATGTGATGCATGAAGAACTCATAACTATTTACCCGACTTAACGGGTCACATTTAATGCCACCTGGGCACTCACCTAGTAGGCTAAAACTCAATAAGTACGGCACAATTATGGTACAAAAACACATAAAAGAATTATCACATAAGCCTATTAGGCATAACACCCTATTAGTACTTTAGTACAAATTAAACTTCACAAAGGGATCACTTAAACTCATAAATATTTCACCACAAGGACCGCCTCCTTATATAACTTCCACTGCATCTTGTAGCCCGGTTTAAATATTTCACATCATATAAAAATGCGAGGATCTCGTCCTCAACTCCAAATCACAAGTAATTTACACATTGTGCCAACTGAAATTTCAATTTCCTTTCTTTCTTCTTTTCAATAAATTTCGTAAATATTTTTCATAACACATAATGAACCCTCATACCGGTAGGTCATATAATTCATAAAAGTGGAATCAATTATTCCGAAACACATCAAACCCACTATAGTGAATAATAAAAATTATTTAGGGACGTATAGCCCTCAATGGTGCCCAAACATAAAATGATAGACACGGGCTAACATCATCAAACCTCCCAACAGTCATAAACATATAAGTGGTTGACAAAATTATGATGCTCACCCATAAGCGGAGCATAATAGGAGGACTCGCCTTAATATTCAGAACCGAATCAAATTAAGGAAAAATATCCTTTTATAACAAATCAAGATCATACCTGTAACGACACCATCTAGTGTATCGGCCTCAACTAAATCATAGCGATTATATCAATGGGTCGGGCCTCCACCTCTTAGGCGCTCTCTGCCCGTCTGTCATCCACCCCTAACTGGCTGTGCACGTAGGGTAGTAGCTGCACTGGGGCCTAAAGTCTGAGTGTTCTGATAAAATCCACCCCTCCCAAGTCTGGGACAATCTCTCATAATGTGCCTAGTGCCACCACACTCATAACAGCCCCTCTGAGGTCGCGACTGCTCGTACTGAGTTTGTACCGGATAACTGAAATAACCACTGTAAACATCTAGTGTCAGTAGTGCACTATAAGAACTTACTGGGGCACTCGAACCTCCGCCATAATGGGTCATAGCTGGAAAGTAAAATCCACTAAACCCTCCAAAGCTTCGAGACCTTTTGGCCTCCTTAGATTCCATTTCCTCACCTAAAACACCCTCAATCCTCCTCGCAATCTCTACTACTTTATGAAATGGAGTATCAATTTGCAACTCTTGAGCCATGCATATTTTAAGATCATAATCGAGCCCCTCAATGAATCTGCGGATCCACTCTTTGATGGTAGCAACCAAAGTAGGTGCACGACGAGCTAACTCACTGAACCTTATGGCATATTCTGACACTGTCATTGTGCCCTGATGCAACCATTCAAACTCTGTTCGCCACGCATCTAGGAGGGTCTGGGGAACAAATTTCTTCAAAAACATCTTTGCAAACTGAGCCCAAGTAGGTGGTATTGCATCGGTTGGTCTACCTTCTTCATAGATTTGCCACCACTGATACACTGCGCCTAAAAGTTGAAATGTAGTAAAGGCATCTCCGCTCACTTTCACAATACCCATGGTGCAGAGAATACATTGATAATTTTCTAAAACTCCTTGGGCATCCTCTGTAGCTGTGCCACTTAGAGTAGGTGAATTGTACCTCTTAAACCTCTCAAGTCTCTTTTATTCTTCTTCCGATGCCTCTAGCCTGACCTTGGCTGAATCGGAATAACATGTTATACTGGTATTACACCCAAAACCTGACCAACATGAACCTGCTCCTCTAGAGTCGTGGTAGGAGTCTGAGCTACTCTCCCATTCTGTGAAATATTTGGTGCAACATAGATCAATCCCGCCTGAGTTAATGTACCAAACATACTCAGGAACTGTGCTAAAGTCTCCTGAAGTCTGGAGTTAAAACCATGTGCTTCTTATACATGTACCCCGACTGGAGCCACTGGCGGTTCCTCAATTGTTGTTCTGACAGGTGCTCTAGTCGCGACACGTGCCCTTCCTCGACCTCTACCTCGGCCCCGGCCTATTGCAACCCTATCAGTATGTGCAGATGCTTGCTCAGCTAACCCAGTAGCACGTGTCCTCACCATCTATGAGATAATAGAGATACAAAGGCTCAAATTCCAAACTCAACAAATTCCGCACGACAGGATTGAAAGAAGTGGAAATTTCCTAATAGTTCTGTAGCCTCTCGAAGATAAGTACAGACGTCTCCGTACCGACCCGCAAGACTCTACTAGAATCGTTCGTGACTCGTAGAACCTATGAACCTAGAGCTCTGATACCAACTTTTCACGACCCAAAATCCCACCACAAGCGTCGTGATGGCACCTAGTCTCTAAGACTAGTTAAGCCGATTTCCATTACAATTCGAAGATATTGTTTTTTGAATATGAATTGAATAGGTAATCAAAACCAACAATGGAACAAATATGAATATAACAATCTCCCAAGACTGGTAGTACTGAGTCACAAACTCTAACTGAATATATGAAATGATCTCAAGGATCGAATACTCAATACTGTTTGATTCATAATTAACAATATAATTAAATGAAAAGACTTCAAGGGACTGGGACGACCAAGCAGCTCTACCTTGAATTCTTGCGATCACACTTTAACTCTGTCCGACTCTGATAGCTCCAATACCTGGATCTGCATAAGAATGTGCAGAAGTGTAGTATGAGTACACCAGGGTCGGTACCCAGTAAATATCAAGATTAATTTCAGTGGAATAGAGACGAGGTAGAATCAAGACACTCACTAGTCTAATAGGCTGTGCAATAAGATATACAAAGTAATAGGAAACAAATAACAATAAGTGCAATAAGAACACCATAAATAATGCTCAACAATTTATAAATATAAGTACACCCAATTAAATCAAGTATTTCAAAAAATATCTTTCACATATAGTTCTTCCGAATAAATCTCTTTCAAATATAATATTTTCAAATAAATATCTCTCAAATATACTTCCTTTAATTAAATCTCTCTCAAATATAGTTTCTTCAAATAAATACCTTTCAAATATAATTCTTTCAAATAAATCTTTTTGAATAAAAATGCTTCCAAATAAACATTTTGAATATAATTCTTTAAATTTAAAAGTCACCACGTGACACTTCATTTCATAATCATACAACTACGGGTCACAGCCTATTTTTATATTTTTCATAAACACGGGCTTCAACCCACTTTTATATTTCCACGGCACTTCATGCCTATAATTAAATCATCATATTCTCCTGGTACCTCGTGCCCTCATTTCATATCACAACTGCACGAACAATTCACGTGCCAATATCATCATTATTTACTCACGACACCTCGTGCCCACATTTCATATCATAATCCGCCAATTTTAACATAAATCAGACTATTACCAATTTACCAACAACAAGACCAATTGCACAAGATATAGAAATAAACACAATAAAAATAACAACATCAAATAAATATTTCCAACGCAACAATCCCACATCATCACATATCATCCCTGACAATAGCCACCCTTATCTCTCCTATAGCCACCCTTATCACTCCTATAATAGCCTCCCTTATCCCTCCGCCGCGACAATATTAATAGCCACCCATATCGCTCCGCCCAGACAATACCCCAACACACATAACAACAGTGAAATGTCTCCCGTATGCTCACATAATATCAACAGTGAGATGCCACCCTTATATCCTCAAAATGATAACTAAATTAACATAATAATTTACACAGAATATTATCACAGCTACGTAACAAAAATCAATTCATATCACAATTTGCACAATGGCCACAACCAATTCTAAGGATATAACAAAATCAATTAGTTTCACAATAAATAGCCCAAGGCTCCACACAATGTATATAAAACCTCAATAACAATCAACAGAGAGAGAAAAGTAATCAACATAGGGCACACCTTCATAAATCCAAATTTAGATAATTATATTAACACTTCTTCTTAAGCTTTCTTAATTAATTATTTGCATAGGGAAAATTCATAATGAAATCAAATTCCAAGAAATATCAAACCATCAAATTCACGGAAATCACATAACTATACAAGTAATAATTACATCGAATTGTCATATAAAAACAATTTCAATAATTGTGATTTGAGGCATGGCAATTAGATGATTAAATATATACCAACAATTATCCAATTTACTACACAATATGCCAAAGACTTTAACTCAATAAATTTGTACATATAAGCCCGAGTACGTATTCGTCACCTCGCGTACACGGCTTTTCACATTTTACAAATGACACATAAGACTCGATGCCTGAGGGGTAATTCCCCCACTCGAGGTTTAGCAATACACTTACCTTTTTGAAGTTAGGCCGATATTCCAAAATAGCCTTCTTGCTTGAATTGACCTCCGAACAGCTCAAATCTATCCAAATTCATTGTATAACTTCATTACAATTCATCGAAAATAATTCCTGAGGGCCCGCCTCTCGGAACCCGACATTAGTTTTACGAAATCCGAACATTCCGATACGAGTTCAACCATACTGATTTTATCAAATTCCGATAACAACTCAACCTCCAAATCTTAAATTTTATTTTTGGAAGATTTTGCAAAAATCTTGATTTTTCTTCCATAAATTCACGGATTCATGATGTAAATGAGTATGCAATCATAAAATATAATCAATATAGGATAAGGAACACTTACCCCAATGTTTTGCCATGAAAATCGGCCAAGAACCGTGCTCCAAAAATCCAAAACGAGATGAAGGAAATGACCATTTTGGTGCTTAAGCTTCTGCCCATCCGTCGCTAAAAGTCCATTTTCCGTTACTAAAAGTCCACATTAGAATTTGCTTGAACCATCCTTCATTCAATCGATCATAACTTTATGTACACATGTTTAAATGATGCATGGTTAACTTTCTGGAAACTAGAATCAAAAGACTACAACTTTCATGTTTTGATACTTTTTCGATTCTTTATGAATTGCGAGATATAAGCTTCTAAAGTCGGCTCCACGCATCAGAAATTTTGGCAAAACTGCTCTACCAGCATTCATTCAATCCATCATAACTTTTTGTACAAAAGTCCAAATAATGAATGATTTAACTTTATGGAAACTATAATCAAAGGCCACAGACCCTTGTGTCCACATTTCATATTATAATCCGCCTGGCAATGGCCACAGACCGCGATTTCAACATAAATCAGACTATTATCAATTTACCAACAACAAGACCAATTGCACAAGATATAAAAATAAACACAATGACAATCACAACATCACATAAAAATTTCCAAGGAAACAACCCCACATCATAACATATCATCCCTGACAATAGCCACCCTTATCTCTCCTATAGCCACCCTTATCACTCCTATAATAGCCTCCCTTATCCCTACGCCCTGATAATATCAATAGCCGCCCTTATTCGCACAGACAATACCCCCAACACACATAACAACAGTGAAATGCCTCCCTTATGCCCACATAATATCAACAGTGAAATGCTATCCTTATATCCTCAAAATGATAAATCAATTAACACAATACTTTATACGAAATATTATCAGTACAATGTAAACAAAATCAATTCATATCATAATTTGTATAATGGCCATAACCAATTCTAAGGATATAACAAAATCAATTAATTTCACAACAAATAGCCCAAGGCTCCACACAATGTATATAAAATCTCAAAAACAATCAACAGAGATAGAACAATAATCAACATAGGGCACACCTTTATTAATCCAAATTTAGATAATTATATTAACACTTCTTCTTAAGCTTGCTTAATTAATTATTTGCATAGGAAAAATTCATAATAAAATCAAATTCCAAGAAATATCAAACCATCAAACTCACAGAAATCACATAACTATACAAGTAATAATTACATCGAATTGTCATATAAAATCAAGTTCAATAATTGTGATTTGAGGCATGGCAATTAGATGATTAAATATATACCAACAATTATCCAATTTACTACACAATATGTCCAAGACTTTAACTCAATAAAATTTGCACATATAAGCCCGAGTACGTACTCGTCACCTCGCGTACACAGCTTTTTCACATTTCACAAATGGCACATAAGACTCGATGCCTAAGGGGTAATTCCCCCACTCGAGGTTAAGCAATACACTTACCTTTTTGAAGTTAGGCCGATATTCCAAAATAGCCTTCTTGTTTGAATTGACCTCCGGACAGCTCAAATCTATCCAAATTAATTGTATAACTTCATTAAAATTCATCGAAAATAATTCCTAATAATAAAACGTCGACTTGAAAATTTATTCTAAAAAGTCAACAAACGTCAACGCGGAGCCCGCCTCTAGGAATCCGACATAATTTTTATGAAATTCGAACATCCATTCCTATACGAGTTCAACCATACCGATTTTATCAAATTCCGATAATAACTCAACCTCCAAATCTTAAATTTCTGTTTTTGGAAGATTTTGCAAAAATCTTGATTTTTCTTCTATAAATTCACGGATTTATGATGTAAATGAGTATGGAATCATGAAATATAATCAATATAGGATAAGGAACACGTACCCCAATGTTTTTCCGTGAAAATCGCCCAAATATCGCCCCAGAACCGTGCTCCAAAAATCCAAAATGAAATGAAGGAAATGACCATTTTTGGTCCTTAAGTTTCTGCCCATCCGTCACTAAAAGTCCATTTTCCGTCACTAAAAGTCCACACCAGAATTTGCGTGCACCAGCCTTCATTGAATCGATCATAACTTTATATACAAATGTCCAAATAACAAATGGTTTAATGTTTTGGAAACTTGAATCACAAGACTGCAACTTACATGTTTTGATAATATTCCGTTTCCTTATGAATTGCGCGATATAAGCTTCCAAAGTCGGCTCCACGCATCAGAAATTTCTGGGGCAACTGCTCTACCAGCCTTCATTCAATCCATCATAACTTTTTGTACAAATGTCCAAATAATGAATTATTTAGCTTTATGAAAACTATAATCAAAGGGATACGACTTTTACTTTTTAAAGATTTTCAGATACCTTATAGATTACGAGATATATGCTTCCAAATTTGGCTACACGCATCAGAAATATCTGGCGAACAGCTCTGCAACAGAAATTTCCAGCAACTCTCTTTGTCCGAAATCCATTCCGTTTACCTTCCGAAATCCACCCTTGGCCCTCGGGACCTTAACCAATTATGCCAACATGTCCCAAAATACAATACGAACTTAGTCGAGGTTTTAAACCACATCAAACAATATCAAAACAACGAATCGCACCTCAAATCAAAATCTATGAACTTTGAACTTTCAAATTCTATATCTTGTGCCGAAACACATCAAATTAATTCGGAATAACTTTAAATTTTGCACGAAAGTCATAAATGACATAACGGACCTATTTCAATTTCCAGAAGCAGATTCCGACCTCGATATCAAAAAGTTAACCCTCAGTCAAACTTCTCAAAAATTCAACTTTCGGCATTTCTAGCCTAATTTCACTACGGACATCCAAATAATTTTTCGGACACGCTCCTAAGTCAAAAATCACCATACGGAGCTATTGACATCATCAAAAATTCTATTTCAGAGTCATTTTCTCAAAGGTCAACTCTCCTGTCAACTCTTTCCATTTAAGCTTCTAATTAAGGATTGTTTCTTTTAATTAATTCCAAATCTTCCGAAACATCAAAGTTGACCACACCCACATGTCATAATACTTATTACAAAGTTGCTCGAGACCTTTAGATAAATATAAATCTCGGTTAGTAGCAAAAAACGTTTCTCAGAAATAAAATATAGATTATTTTAATACATTTGCACAAGTGGCTAGAATTTCTTATATTCGAGTTTTAATTGCCTTAGCTTCAATTCATAAAGATTTAGAAGGAGCAAAGTTGTTCTTGGCAAGCTCAAGTAAAAGTGTTTGATAAATTCGTCAAGTAAGGTATGTTAAGGATATCCCTTCTTTCCTTTTGGCATGATTCATATGATACAAACAAAACGAGCAAATACACAACTTTCATAAATATCTCTATTCATAGAAGCACTAGGGGTGCCTATGTTCTTTAATTCCCATGTGTCTTATTATTATATCTTTTGTTCATGGGTCTCAAAAAAGTTTGTGGTTGATAAAATTTATCCGGAAGCATATTGATCTTATGACATTCCGAGAAATCTTATTAACTTACTTCTGAACGGGGCATTAATTCTTTAAACGACAAGTCGGGTCGTTACATTCTCCACCTCTTAAACAAACGTCCGTCCTCGAACGTGCTAAGAATTCTTTTGAGGTTACCAAATTGATGATTTTACTTTTACACATATACTTACGGCTGATCCCACGTTACCGTATTTGAGATAATCCCGACAACAACGCCTTAGTTGAGATTATTTCTTTGATTTACACTTATAAGCCTTAAAACCTATTTCTTACACTCCAAACATTTTCAAAAGGCCTAATTTTCACATCAACGCATGGTATTAGTCTCAACTGGCTATACCCACTCGTGTCTACGCACACATCAACTTTCTTGGTAGTGTTGAAGTACTTCAAAATTATTTCGGGGTGTTACATTCTTCCCCACTTAGGATCATTCGCCCTCAAATACATAACATAACTTATCTCTTCTTTTGCAAGTCTCGATCCCCCAAATTTTTACTAACTCCCAAATGTTTTAGAAATTTCGGCAGAGTCTCCCTTGTAAATGAGTCTATCCACCTCCTAGAGTAACACCCAAACAACTCCTAACAACACATCCACAACTCAACAAAGCACCACAATATATATATCAATAATACTAATCTCACCATTACATGCACCGCATTATCATAATGACATCAGAACATGAAGCGCATCATATGTATGCCCATCACCACATCTCTAGTCTTAATAGTTGTTCATAATCGATTACAACATCGCCGATTAACCTCATATTAACCAAAATCACATTTCGAATTTTTCATAACACTGACAACAAAATGTGATGCATGAAGACCTCATAACTCTTTGCCCGACTTAACGAGTTACATTTAATGCCACCTGGGAACTCACCTCGTAGGCTAAAACTCAATAACTACGGCACAATTATGGTACAGAAACACATAAAAGAATTATCGCATAAGCCTATCAGGCATAACTCCCTATTAGTACTTTAGTACAAATTAAACTTCACAAAGGGATCACTTAAACTCATAAATATTTTACCACAAGGACCTCGTCCTTATATAACTTCCACTGTGGCTTGTAGCCCGGTTTAAATATTTCACATCATATAAAAATGCGAGAATCTCGTCCTCAACTCCGAATCACAAGTATTTTACACATTGTGCCAACTGAAATTTCAATTTTCTTTCTTTCTTCGTTTCAATAAATGTCGTAAATATTTTTCATAACACATAATGAACCCTTATACCGGTAGGTCATATAATTCATAAAAGTGGAATCAATTATTCCGAAACACATCAAACCCACTGTAGTGAATAATAAAAATTACTTTTGGACTTATAGCCCTCAATGGTGCCCAAAACTAAAATGATAGACACGGGCAAACATAATCAAACCTCCCAACAGTGATAAACATATAAGTGGTTGACAAAATTACGATGCTCACCCATAAGCAGAGCATAATAGGAGGACTCACCTTAATATTCAGAACCGAATCAAATTAAGGAAAAATATCCTTTTATAACAAATCAGGATCATACCTGTAACGACACCATCTGGTGTATCGGCCTCAGTTAAATCATAGCGATTATATCAATGGGTCAGGCCTCCACCTCTTAGGCGCCCTCTACCAGTCTGTCCTCCACCCCTAACTGGCTGTGCACGTGGGGTAGTAGCTGCACTGGGCCCATAATCTGAGTGTTCTGATATAATTCACCCCTCCCAAGTCTGGGACAATCTCTCATAATGTGCCTAGTGTCACCACACTCATAACAGCCCCTCTAAGGTCGCGGCTGCTCGTACTGAGTCAATACGAGATAACTGAAATAACCACTGTAAAAATCTCGTGTCGATGGTGCACTATAAGAACTTACTGGGGCACCCTAAGTAATCTGATGTGCGGACAGAGCTGGCCGATTGCTCGAACCTCTGCCATAATGGGTCATAGCTCAAGAGTAAAATCCACTGAACCCTCCAAAGCTTCGAGACCTTTTGGCCTCCTTAGACTCCATTTCTCAATTCTCCTCGCAATCTCCACTACTTGCTGAAATGGAGTATCAATTTGCAACTCTTGAGCCATGCATATTCTAAGATCATAATCGAGCCCCTCAATGAATCTGCGGACCCAGTCTTTGATGGTAGGAACCAAAGTAGGTGCACGACAAGCTAACTTACTCAACCTGATGGCATATTCTGACACTGTGATTGTGCCCTGATGCACCTGTTCAAACTCTATTCTCCACGCATCTCGGAGGGTCTGGGGAACAAATTTCTTCAAAAACATATCTGAAAACTGAGCCCAATAGGTGGTATTGCATCGGTTGGTCTACCGTCTTCATAGATTTGCCACCACTGATACACTGCGCTTAAAAGTTGAAATGTAGTAAAGGCAACTCCGCTCACTTCCACAATACCCATGGTGCGGAGAATACAGTGACAATTTTCTAGAAATCCTTGGGCATCCTCTGTAGTTGTGCCACTGAATGTAGGTGAACTGTAACTCTTAAACCTCTCAAGTCTCTTTTATTCTTCTTCTGATTCCTCTGGCCTGACCTCAGGTCGAACCGGAATAACATGTTGTACTGGTATTACACATGGAACCTGACTAACATGAAACTGCTCCTCTAGAGTCGTGGTAGGAGTCTGAGCTACTCCCCCAATCTGCGATATATTTGGTGCAACATAGATCAATTCTGCCTGAGTTAATGTACCAAACATACTCAGGAACTGTGCTAAAGTCTCCTGAAGTCTGGGGTTAACAACATGTGCTTCTGATAGTTGTCCCACAACTGGAGCCACTGGCGGCCCCTCAACTATTGTTCTGACAGGTGCTCTAGTCGTGACACATTCCCTTCCTCGACCTCTACCTCGGACCCGACCTATTGCAACCCTAGTAGTATGTGCGGATGCCTGCTCAGCTAACTCGGTAGCACGTGTCCTCACCATCTATGAGATAATAGAGATACAAAGGCTCAAATTCCAAATTCAACAAATTCCGCACGACAGGATTTAAAAAAATGGAAATTTTGTAACAGTTCTGTAGCCTCTCGAAGATAAGTACAGACGTCTCCGTACCGACCCGCAAGACTCTACTAGACTCGTTCGTGACTCGTATAACCTATGAACCTAGAGCTCTGATACCAACTTGTCATGACCCAAAATCCCACCACAGGCGTCGTGATAGCACCTACTCTCTAAAACTAGTTAAGCCGATTTCCATTATATTTCGAAGACATTGTTTTTTTAATATGAATTGAATAGGTAATCAAAACCAACAACGGAACAAATATGAATATAACAACCTCCCAAGACTGGTAGTACTGAGTCAGGAACTCTAACTGAATACATGTAATAATCTCTAGGATCGAATACTCAATACTATTTTATTAATAATTAACAGTACAATAAAATAAAAAGACTTCAAGGGACTGCGACGACCACGCAGCTCTACCTTGAATCCTTGCGATCACACTTTAACTCAGTCCGAGTCCGATAGCTCCAATACCTGGCTCTGCACAAAAATGTGCAGAAGTATAGTAAGAGTACACCACGGTCAGTACCCAGTAAGTATCAAGACTAACCTCAGTGGAGTAGAGACGAGGTACAGTCAAGACACTCACTAGTCTAATAGCATGTGCTATAAGATATACAAAGTAATAGGAAACAAATAACAATAAATGCAACAAGAATACCATTAATAACGCTCAACAATTTATAAATATAAATACACCCAATTAAATCAAGTATTTCAAATAAATATCTTTCACATATAATTCTTCTGAATAAATCTCTTTCAAATATAATTCCTTCAAATAAATACCTTTCAAATGTAATTCTTTGAAATAAATCGTTTTGAATAAAAATTCTTCCAAATAAATATTTTGAATATAATTCTTTCAATTAAAAATTCACCATGTGTCACTTCATTTCATAATCATACAACTACGGGTCACAACCCATTTTTATATTTTTCATAAACATGGGTCTCAACTCACTTTTATATTTCCACGGCACTTCGTGCCTATAATTAAATCATCATATTTTCCTGTCACCTCGTGCCCTCATTTCATATCACAACTGCACAGACAATTCACCTCGTGCCCTCATTTCATATCACAACTGCACAGACAATTCACCTCGTGCCAATATCATCATTATTTACTCACAACACCTCGTGCCCACATTTCATATCATAATCCTCCTGGCAATGGCCACAGACCCCAATTTTAACATAAATCAGACTATTATCAATTTACCAACAACAAGACTAATTGCACATAAATTAGACACGCTCCTAAGTCCAAAATCACCATACGGAACTATTGACATCATCAAAATTCTATTCCGGAGTCGTTTTCTCAAAAGTCAACTCTCAGGTCAACTATTTCCATTTAAGCTTCTAATTGAGGATTGTTTCTTTTAATTAATTCCGAATCTTCCAAAAAATCAAACTCGACCACACCCGCGGGTTATAATACTTATTACAAAGTTGCTCGAGACCTTAAGTTGCTGAACGAGACGTTAATTCTTAAAACAACAAGTCGGGTCATTACACACAGAGCGGTGGTTGAGTAGCCAGGGGTATGGTGGAAGTTCCCTCTGAGGGACCCTGGGATGGAGACTGCCCAGAAACCGAAGCTTGATATACATCAGACAACTACTGTCTCAATTTTCTTATTTTCTCCGACTCTTGCTCAACTAACTGACCGTGGGGGTCGTCGCTGACCAGCTCGACCTCATCGTCATTAGCCATTTCTATCGTTCCCTTAGATCTGTTGAAGTAATGATGTGTTGCCAGTTTCACCACAAACCAAACACGCTAAGCTTACTATATAAGAGGCAACCAACGTGTTAGGGTTAAGCATTTTACAGATACGAATCACACGTAAATATGCTATGCTCCTAAAATTATCACCATCTCTAACATGCTTTTCGAAGGCTTCATGTTTCATTCCGGCTTATAAGGCTGCTCCTCTTTTTTCGCTTTTCTTTTCACTCACCTCATTTTGATCCCTCATTTTAGAGTCATTGAAAAATATTTGATCGAACCTTTTGGGGGTTGCCTACGTATCATGTTGCCCCATGAATCAGATCGTTACGTAGTTCAGGGGGATCTAAAATAAAGTAAATAAACTAACTTTTTTTTACTCATATACAAATAACCCCACAAAAGCTCCTAACAAGGAAAATATTTTGTTTGAATTTTGAATTCTCTTTTTTTTTTCTTTTTTATAAAGAAAGACTTCTAAACAAGAAAGAAAAATATTTTTTTTAAATTTTGATTTTATTCTTATTTTGGTTTGTTATTTTTTGGAATCTTCGAAAGAAGGACTTCTAAAAACAAGAATTCTTTTTTTGTATTTTCATTTTTGTTTTGTAAATTTCAAAAGAAAGAAAATATTTTTTTGGATTTTGAGTTTCCTTTTTATTTTTTTGAATTTTGGGGAAAGACTTCTAAAAAAAAGGAAGAAAATATTTTTGGATTTTTGGAATTAAAGAAAAATAATTTTGGAATTGTTTTTTAAAATGAGTCCGGGGTGCAGGCAACCTAAGATCAAGTGAGGTAACTTGACCGAGGACAAAGCTCAGGAGTTAGGGGAGAAGTTGTTGGCTGTGAGGGCCTGGATGAGTAGGGAGGGTGTGTCTAGTATGTGGTTCACAACTGCGAATTGCATTAGGGTAGCTGCTAGAGAGGTCTTAGGGGTCACGAAGGGCTCTCCTAGGGGTCATAAAGGGGACTGGTGGTGGAATGGAGAGGTCCAAGGTAAAGTGAAAACTAAGAAAGCTGCTTATTTGAAGCTAGTGGAGAGTACAAACGAGGAGGAAAAAATGACTTATCGGGAGTGTTACAGAAAGGCAATGAAAGAGAAAAAGTTAGCAGTTACGACGGCTAAGAACGCGGCGTTTGCTAGTTTGTACGAGGAGCTCGGGGGCAAAGGTGGGGACAAGAAGTTGTACCGGTTGGCCAAGGTGAGGGAGAGGAAAGCTCGCGACTTAGACCAAGTCAAGTGCATCAAGGACGAGGATGGAAAAGTATTGATGGACGAGGGACTTATTAGGAGAAGATGGAAGACATACTTCCATAAACTGTTAAGCGAGAAGCAGGATAGACGCATTGTGATGGGTGAGTTGGAGCACTCCGAGAGTCGGCGGGTATTGGGTATTGTAGGCGGATTACGGTAGAGGAGATGGAAGGGGCGATGCGTAAGATGTGCAAGGGCAGAGCGACGAGGCTAGACGAAATCCTGGTGGAATTCTGGAAGAGCGCGGGGCAAGCAGGTTTGGAGTGGCTCACTGGGCTGTTTAATGTTATTTTTAAGACGAAGAAGATGCCCGAAGAATGGAGGTAGAGTACGATGGTTCCACTTTACAAGAACAAGGGTGATATTCAAAATTGCAACAATTATAGGGGTATCAAGCTGTTGAGTCACACTATGAAGGTTTAGGAGAGGGTGGTGGAGGCCAGGGTGAGGAGGTGTGTGTCTATTTCCGACAATCAGTTTGAATTCATACCGTGGTGTTCGACTACGAAAGTGATTCATCTGGTAAGGAGATTAGTGGAGAAGTACAGGGAGAGGAAGAAGGACTTGCATATGGTGTTTATTGACCTTGAGAAAGCATACGATAAAGTCCCGAGGGAGGTCCTGTGGAGGTGTTTGGAGGTTTGCAGCGTTCCGGTAGCGTACATCATGATGATTAAGGATGTGTATGATGATGCTAAGACTCGGGTGAGGACTGTGGGTGGTGACTCAGAGCATTTCCCTGTGGTGATGGGGTTGCACCAGGGATTGGCTCTTAGCCCATTTTTATTTGCCTTGGCGATGGATGTACTGTCGCGACACATCCAAGGGGAGATGACTTGGTGCATGCTATTTGCCGATGATATAGTATTGATTGACGAGACGCGAAGCGAAGTTAACGCGAGGTTGGAGGTTTGGAGACAGACCTTGGAGTCTAAAGGTTTCAAATTGAGTAGAACCAAGACAGAATACTTGGAGTACAAAATCAATGACGGGACCCATGAAGTAGACGTAGAGGTAAAGCTTGATGCTCAAGTTATCCTTAAGAGAACGCGTTTTAAGTATCTCAGGTCTATTATCCAAGGTAACGGGGAGATTGATGAAGATGTCGCACATCGCATCGGAGTGGGATGGATGAAGTGGAGGCTCACTTCCGGTGTTTTAGGTGATAAGAATCTGCCGCCAAGACTTACGGGTAGGTTTTCTAGAGTAGTGGTTCGACCGGCTATGTTGTATGGGGCTGAGTGTTGGCCAGTCAAGAACTCCCACGTGCAGAAGATGAAAGTAGCAGAGATGAGGATGTTGAGATGGATGTGTGGGTGTACCAGGAGAGATAAGATTAAGAATGAAGCTATCCTAGACAGAGTGGGAGTAGCCTCCGTGGAGGACAAGATGCAGGAGTCAAGGCTGAGATGGTTTAGACATGTTAAGAGAAGAAGCATTGATGCTCTTGTTAGGAGGTGTGAGAGGTTGGCCATGGAGAGTTCGAGAAGAGGTCGAGGTAGGCCTAACAAGTACTGGGGAGAGGTGATTAGAAAGGACATGGCACTGCTTCAGCTCACTGAGGACATGACCCTTGATAGGAGGGTATGGAGGCCGAGGATTAAGGTAGGCAGTTAGTGAGTAGGTTTTATTTGTTCACCGATAGTCTTAGTAGCACGCATGTCCATTCATATTCTTAGATTTTTAATACGTTATGTGGTTTTGTTCGCCTCGGGTATTATATTCCCTGTTGCTATTATTTGGTACTACTTATCCTTTATCTATTCCTTTTTCTTTTCTCTTCCTTCTTTATTCCTTCCTTGCTTTCCTCTTCTTCTTGTTACCTTTCCTGAGCCGAGGGTCTATTGGAAACAACCTCTCTACCTGCATTAGGTAGGGGTAAGGTCTGCGTACAGACGACCTTTCCCAAACTTCACCTGTTGGGAACATACTGGGTTTGTTGATGTTGTTGTTGTTATAAAAACATAAGGTCGGAACCGATGAGGTTTGCCTATGTATCTCACATCCGGTGAGAATCAGACCCGCGTAGTTTGGTCAAACTGAGTATTTTTCTCTTTTGGTTTTTATGAAAATTAATCTTTACAACTCACGCCAAACTACTACAAAATTTTAGTAAAAAAGGATTATTTGTACTAAACTAGGAGAATGATTTATTTATTTATTATTATTATTATTATTATTTATTTTTATTTTTTAAAAAATAATTTCGCTCAACTAATTTTCTAAAGCCGGTCAACAATGTAAGCAAGCCTTCCAAAGGATGTAACAAGTACCACATAATTGAACATGATGGTCTCAAAAAGGATATCTGTCTTATACGGACCCGACCCCTGTGCCGAGCTTTGCTAATTCAAATGCATGTGATGCAAATAAAGCGAACCTACTAGGGATATCCGGCTTGAGGTTTGTTCTTCTAGGTTTAAATCATATTGGAGAAGGTATCTAGACTAGCTTACTTGAGCGGACAACTCGAGCCGAGGAGGGTCATCGTACCGATAGCATTGCTTTCCGGCTTAGCTGGTGGAGCTCCCTGCCTAAAACATGTGTGACTAAAAATCCTCCACCAGGTGACAAGCACCCTGGCTATCTCAAAGAAAGCGGGCTATATCAAGCAAATGCCCAGTTTGTATTTTCAAGAAGACTCAAAGGGGGTGCGTGAGAAGACAGTTTATATGTACAGTTCTACAATATCAAAGCGGTAAAATGCAAACAGGTAGCACATTAGGCACAAATAAATCGCAATATATACAAAATTAATAATGCCAAATAAAAAGTCAACATGTGCAAGCTCGAATTCTGGTTAGTCCCCAGCGAAGTCGTCAGAGCTGTCATACCCCTTTTTACCCCCTCAAGATAATGTATTATGTTATTATGGATTGTGGTGGGTTAAAGAGTTTTTCCAATTAAAGTGACAAATTTTTTATAGGGATTATTTTATTTACAGAGTCGCCACATGGAATTGAGATTTTGTGTTCCAAGTCACCTTATTGAATCCCTAATCAAAAGGAAATTGACTCTACTTTATATTGGTCTGCGAAAACATGTCTGGGTAAGGAATTCAGTTGACCGGGAGAAGATGTAAAGCATTCCCCGAGCCCCGTGGTTCTAGCACGGTCGCTTTATTGACTACATTTGGATTGAATTAATTTTGGACAAACTGTGTTTTATTGGATTTCAATGTTTCACCTATCCGCTTTTAATAATTAAAATTATTAAAGAAAGATTTGAATAATATTAAAATGTCCAAACCGCACCACGCATGCGAATGTGCGACCAAGACGAATTTTATTGATTTTATCATAATCGTGCTACGCTAGCGAATCCACAATCATGACAAGGATTATTAGTACGTTATTACTTTTGAAAACAATTACTACATTCGAAGAAATTATATGTTTTTAGTTTTTTTAATTTTTCTAAAATTTGTTGAAAGTTACTATCGCGCTACGAAAGCGAATCTACGATTATGAGAATTAATAAAATTAAAACTTAACTAAAAGTATTGGATATGTGATGAGATTAATGAATTAATTTAATAAAAATAATATCACGCTACGCAAGCGAGTTCGTGAAGTTAAAGCGCGCCTACTAATTGCCCAGCGTTTAAATTAATTATTAAGGAGACTAAGTTGTAAAGTTATTTTAATAAAAGACAAATCTAATTTTTATTGAGATTATTTGACTAAAAATAAAAATATGAAAAGTTGGGCTAAGTTGTTATTTTAAAGAGTGGACAACCATTGATTTAAAAGGGAATGAGCCAACTATTTGATTATCAAAACTGCTGGCCCTTTTTGAACATGCTTTGGCATTGGGCCAACCCACGCTTATTACAAAATAAATGGGCCAGATTTGTTATCAGTGAAAATGGGCCACCAGGTTAGTTCATTTGGCCCTTTATTCTTGTTAGCCCAATCTTTATAAATATTAAACTAATACATTCTGCCCACTTTCAAACTTTTTATCAAGTCTTTAACAAATTTATTTTTCTACAACATGATCAAGATTCTCATAAAATACTACTTAAAGGTTAACAGAGAAATGCTAAGTGGCAATAAATAAATAAATAAATAAAGCAAAAACAAAAGTCATGAATTTAACATTATGATCCAAAGCTTGATTTCAAGATTGAAACCTCTACATTCATCTGTATATTAAGATTCCTTGCATATACTTTAAGTAATCTAGACATGCTCAAATCTTCATCAATTGCTATTAGAAAGTATGCATTATAGAGTTTAAAGGTTACCTGGGTCGCAGAAAAAAAATATAGCAGTGAAGAATAAGAGCACAACAACAGAAAGCAACAGAGAACAACAACAAAATTAGCAGAAATCCAGCAGCAAATTGTGTTTAAAAGCCCGAAAACTTTGGAGAAGAAACCCAGAGCTAACTCTAAAGAAGACATCTAGTTTTTTAAAAGTTTGCACTCTAAGATTCACTCACAAAGCACAGAAATTTTAAGCTTACTAAAGTATTCAGCTACTGATATTTTGTTCAAAGATATGTGTGCTCAAGCAACTGTCAAGATCTTTTTTTTAAAGTGATAGAGTGTGTGTCTTGTTGGCCTAAGTGAAGGTTAGTTTTGAAGATTGACAAAGGAAGCTCAGGCATGAACCAGGTTCATCCATTGTGTGCATAGACACGGGCAAATTCGAGCATGTGGGATGTACGTGAAGGAGATACGCTTAACTTGGTCTAATTAATATCTCCTGATCGAAAAGGGTTGCATAATTGATAAGGAGAAGGACTCCTTAATCAAAGAGAACACTATCCAAGATAAAGGAAAGAGTTAGAGGTTGAGATCAAGTAGAACTCTTCCACCAAGGAAGAGTAGCATTAGAACTCTTATTATTTTCTACTCTACTAACTCTATAAATCGCAGGATATTCTTATTCTACAGGTAACGCAAAAAAGCAGAAGTTAAATGTGAATTGAGAGCAAAAGAGTAAGGCATTTTGCAAGCAGTTCATGTGTGATTCAAGTGTACGAACCTGAAGCTACATTTACCAGATAGAATAACCAGTTCCAATTGTCTATCTTTTATTCTAGTTCAATTGTAGTAGGTATTTTCATAGTCTACCTTTCAACTTTATTTAGAGGCAATTGTAATAGATACTCAGAGTATTCAAGTTAGAGTTAACTTGAAGTTGTCGCAACAGTTAGAGGTTGTATGCCACAACGGGATTAGAGTTAATCCTAGGTTTATAAAAGTGTTTTGTAAATGCAGTTTTTGGCTAAGTGATTTAGTAAAGAGTTTTAGGAAAATCCTACTGGGAAGTAGGTCGTAGTGTTTTTCACCTTTTGAGCCAGGTGTTTTCCACGTAAAATCCTTGTGTTCTTTAATTTATGCATTTATTATTCTGCAACAGTAGTATAGGGAACATATAGAAGAACCAGGTCCTTCTATAATTTGTGCAAGCAAAAAATTGGACACCACACAAATCACCCCCCCTCCCCCCTGTGTGGTATTGAAGTTAAAACATCAATTGGTATCAGAGCAGGTTATCCTTGAAGAGGCTAACACCTTAGTAGAAGATCAAGATGAGTGCACCACCTGAAAACTGGGAAGGGCAATCCACTGCTAGGCTACCACTCTTCAATGGCCAATATTACTCTTGGTGGAAAAACAGGATGAGAGATCACATCATAGAGAAGACTATGAGCTATGGGACATTGTCACAGATGGTCCACTGGCTACCATGAAGATAAATGCTGAAGGGGAAGAGGTGCCAAAAAACAGGAGCTGACTGCACTGCTGACGACTTAAGGAAATGGGAGAAGAATGCTAAAGCCAAGAAATGGCTTGTTTGTGGACTCGATCCAGATGATTACAATAGAACCCAAAGTTGTACCACTGCTAAGGAAATCTGGGACACTTTGCAAGTGGCCCATGAAGGAACACCTCAAGTGAAGAGGTTCAGAGGAACACTACTATATTCTCAATATGAGAATTTCACAATGAAGGAAGGGGAAACCATCCAAGATATGTATACAAGGTTCACCACACTTACAAATGAACTTAAGTCTCTTGGAAGGATTATTTCTGAAGAAGACAGAGTTGAGAAGATTTTGACAAGAGTTCTTCCAGTTACTTGGGAGAGCAAAATCACTGCCATTCAGGAATCGAAGAACATTTCCACTCTTAGGTTGGATGAGCTAATTGGAAATCTCACTGCTTATGAACTTAGAAGGCAAACCATAAAGATGGATGTACCCAAGAAGGAAAGGAGCATGGCACTCAGAATCACTGAAGATTATGATCTAGAGGAAGATGAAATGGCTATGATCACAAAGGACTTCAAGAAGTACCTAATGAGAGGAAAGGGTTCTTCAAGAAGTGGAGGCTACAACAAACCAAGGGTTACTGAAAAACAGACCAATGAGGGCTGCTACAAGTGTGGGAAAACTGATCACCACATCAAAAACTGCCCTCAATGGGAAATTGAATAGCAGAAGGAAAGAGCTGAACGAAGAAACGGAAAGAAGGAACAGGTTCATCCCAAGAAGAACAAAGGATCAACAAAATATATGGTTTTTGCTTGGGGAGAAAGCTCACATGAGGACTCAGATGATGAAGATGGAGATGAACAAGCACTTATGGAAATTGGAGAATCCGATGAGGAATCTGAAGTAAGTATCATCCATCTAAAAGACAAGATTAAGCTTTTGTCTAAAGAAAGGCTATCTGAGTTACTTCTAGATTTCATTGATGAATCTGAGGATATAAACAATGAAAAGGAATAGTTGTCTAAGGAATGTGTGATTTTGAAAGCAAAGTGTAAAAACCTGGAACTTAGAGTTAATGAGATTGTAAGTGAAAATACTGCTCTAAAGAACCAGGTTCATGCATTTGAATCAAATGTCCTAGAACTTAGATCTAAAAACCTAAAACTGAAATTAGGAACAAGTAAGAAGACAGTTGATTGCACACAACTCACTCTAGAAGAAAGTGTAAGTAAACTAAAAGATGAGTTGTATAAGAAGGATGAGCAGGTAAGAATTTTGATAGAGGAACTAGGCAAGGTCAAGCATGAACTAGACAGAACTTGTAAATAGAACAGGTCCTCCGATGCACTGTCATGGCTATAGGAACATCATAGTAGCAATAGAAGAGGAATTGGCTCTGGGAATATGTCACCTAAATGGGATCCCAAAAGCAAGTATCTCACATTTGCACACACTGTGGTAAGACTGGTCACTATAAAAGTGAATGTATTGCAAAAGAAAAGGCTAGTTAAAAGAATAAAAAGTTTGTTCAAGGAAAGAATAGGCTGCCAGGTTGGGCTAAAAAGAATTTGATTCATCCTTGTGCCTATAAAAAGGGACCTAAAATAGTTTGGATTCCTAAGACTAACCCCTGATTTCTTTTTGCAGGTCCAAGTGAAGGGGAGAAGCTAAATATGGTACATGGATAGTGGTTGCTCAAAGCACATGACAGGATGCAGGAACCAGTTCCTTTCACTTGAGGACCTCAAAGGAGGTAATGTCTCCTTTGAAAATGGGAAGAAAGGTGAGATCATTGGGGTTGGTATGGTAGGTAAGACTGACTCTCACTCTATTTAGAATGTCTATTTGATAAACGACTTTTAATACAGTCTAATTAGTGTATCACAATTGTGTGATAGAGGTAACTTGGTAACATTAACCTCTACTAAATGCTTTGTGATTAATCTTACCACTGACAAGATTGTTTTGCAGGGGAAAAGAGCAAACAATATATATATAGATCTGTCCACACTGTTAGAAAATGAACTCATTTGCTTAAGTGTGTTGGACAATGATCCCCTCCTTTGGCACAAGAGACTTGGACATGCAAGTCTGCGTCAACTCAACAAATTAGTCTCCAAGGACTTGGTGATAGGACTGCCTAACATCAAGTTCAAGGAAGACAAAGTTTGTGAGTCTTGTGCAAGGGGGAAGAAGGTAAGATCCTCCTTTAAATGCAAGAAAGTGGTAAGTACCACTAGAACGATGGAACTGGTCCATATGGATCTCTGTGGTCCAATGAGAACATTAAGCAGAGGGGATAAAATATATGTGATGGTGCTTGTTGATGATTACTCTAGGTTTACTTGGACATTGTTTTTAACATCTAAATATGAAGCATTTGACATGTTCCCTAATTACTTAGAAAAACTCAGAAACAACTAGGTAATCAACTTGCAGCAATTAGATCTGATCATGACACAGAATTTGAAAATGCTAAATTTGATGAATTTTGTGATGAGCATGGCATAGATCATAATTTTTCTACTCCTAGGACTCCACAACAAAATGGAGTAGTTGAAAGAAAAAATATGACACTTGAAGATATGGCTAAGACTATGTTTCTTTCTAGTGAACTGTCCCATAGCTTATGGGCAAAAGCTGTAAATACTGCATGCTACATCATAAATAGGTGCATGACCAGACCTCTTGTTGAGAAGACTCCCTATGAGTTACTTAAAGAGATAAAACCAAATATATCCCATCTTAGTGCATTCTGATGCAAGTGCTTTGTGCACAACAATGGTAAAGACTCCCTAGGAAGTTTGATCCCAGAAGTGATGAGGGAGTATTCTTGGGATATTCTTCACATAGTAAAGCTTATAAGGTTTATAACAAAAGAACTATGTGTGTTGAAGAAAGTGTTCATGTCGTTTTTGATGAAACTAACATTCTTTCTGAGAGACAGGAACGTGATGATGAAGCAATTGGGCTGGTAAGAAACTTAAATCAAAACACAGCCCAGACTGAAGCTGCACTAGAGGAAGGAATATGTGATAGAACAGGTTCTTCCACCCAGGACAAAATGACGAGGAAATAGAACAAAGAGGGAAGGATTCATAAACCTCAAGGGAACCTATCCATGAACCTGTTCCACAACAACAAAGCATTGAAGGAACATCAAGGGGAAATCAGTTGGTTGTGAAATCCTACAAGTATCAAAGTTCTCATCCCATTGAGAACATAATTGTTGATCCTACCTCTGGAATCAAAACTTGATCTTCATTAAAGAATCTTTGTGCTTTTGATGCCTTTTTATCTCTTATTGAACTTAAACATATTGCTGAAGCTTTGCAGGATGCAGACTGGGTAAATGCAATGCGGGATGAACTCAACCAATTTGAAAGGAGTCAAGTTTGGCATCTGGTACCAACACCCTTGGACAGATCAGTAATTAGCACAAAATGGGTCTTCAGAAACAAACTTGATGAAGATGGAACTGTTACAAGGAACAAGGCAAGATTGGTGGTTCAGGGATATAGCCAGGAGGAGGGCATAGACTACGATGAAACCTATGCTCCAATTTCAAGGTTGGAAGTAATAAGACTCCTTATAGCTTTGCTGCTTACATGGAATTCACCCTTCACCAGTTGGATGTCAAGAGTGCCTTCCTCAATGGCTATCTAAAGGAAGAATTGTTTGTCAAGCAACCTCCGAGGTTTGAAAGCAATGAGAGTTCTGATCATGTGTACAAACTTGACAAAGCACTTTATGGGCTCAAGCGGGCGCGAAGCGCATGGTATGAAAGATTATCAAATATTTGCTTGAGCATGACTACAAGAGAGCTAAAATTGACAATACTTTGTTCTTGAGAGAAAAAGGTAAAGATCTCTTGGTAGTTCAGATATATGTTGATGATATAATCTTTGGAGCAACTATCGATAAGTTATGTAAAGAATTTGCTAAACTAATGGGGAGTGAATTTAAAATGAGCATGATGGGTGAGCTTAATTTCTTTTTAGACTTACAAATTAAACAAAATTCAAATGGAACTATGATCCATCAGTAGAAGTATGTAAAAGAGTTGCTTAAAAGTTTTGCAATGGAAGATTCCAAAATAATTGACACTCTTATTGCAACAGCTACAAAGTTGGATATAGATGAACCTGGTTCATATGTTGATCAGAAGTTGTATAGGGGAATGATTTGCTCATTATTATATCTCACTACTAGTAGGCCTGGCATTGTTTTCAGTGTAGGCCTTTGTGCAAGATTTTAGGCAAATCCGAAGGAGTCTCACTTAACTGCTATCAAGAGAATTTTGAGATATCTAAAAGGCACCACTGATCTTTGTCTTTGGTATCCAAAAGGTAGTAATTTCAATCTTATGGATAGAAAAAGCACCTCAAGTATGGCACACTTTTTTGGCTCATGTCTTGTGTGTTGGGCCACCAAAAAGCAAAATTTAGTGGCCTTATCTACTACTGAAGCTGAGTATATTGTTGCTGCCTCATGTTGTGCTCAATTGTTATGGATCGAACATCAATTAATGGACTTTGGAATTGATGTTGGTTGTATCCCCATTTTTTTGTGATAACACTAGAACAATTAGTATGACCAAGAACCCGATTCATCACAAGAGAACTAAGCACATAGATGTTAGGCATCACTTTTTGAGGGATAACTATGAAAAAGGGTTGATCATTGTGGAATTGTGTGCTACTGACAAGCAAATTGCTGACATCTTCACAAAAGACCTAAGTAAAAATCAATTTGAAAGGAACGGGCTAGAATTAGGGATGATTACGATCACCTAAAAGGACCAGTTCAGAACTCACAACGAAAAAAAATAAAAACAAATAAATTAATAATTAAATAAATAAATAATTGTTTAGAAAATCTGAAAATTGTGTAAATAACTAGATTAATTTTTGCTCAGTCTCATACTATAAATAGAATACTCTTGTGCCATGTGTTAAGATGACTCATTAATCTCTAATGGTATTTTCTCTATTTTGGCAAATTTAGACATGCACAAGAGGATATTCAGTGAAGAACCTGGTTCATCAATCAATGCTGGTTCATCTAGATAGCACGGTATGTTTTCTACACTCTACACAATTTGAATTAATAATATTTAAATCATGAGCAGAGTTCTACCTAAGTCCAAATTTCTCTTAAACCTATCCAATTAAATTGAACCAGTTCCGTTCAAGAGAATCCTAACCAAATTAAAACACCTAGATTCTAGAGACGACTCCACCGTCTATTCAAAACTGACATTGCAGTTTGATTATATTTCTAATTACCCTCTTGGTTCTGATAAGCCTTCCATTACCCATTAATTACCCCCTTTCTTTAAATTGATCATCATCTTCTCTGTCTTCTCTTCATAATTCTCAAACCGTCGAAAATTATTTCCATCTTCTTTCATTCTCCAAATTTCAATCTACCTCTTTTTCTTCTTCCAGAACCAAGCACAAAATGACTAATCCTTTTGATAATCCTGGTACACCCCCACCATGCTCCTCATCTTCAATATTTAAAATTCTTGCTCAAAAGACTGGGGCTGGAAGGGGGTTATCAAAGAAATTAAATGCACAACTAAAAGCTAGCCAAGACCAAGAACCCCAGAACCCTGGCGACTCCTTCAAGTCTGCGACTGCGGGGTAGAAATTGGGTCTTCTGATACTGAACAGGTAACCTCTAGCCCAAATACTACTACTCAGGTCATTTCTGAGTAAAACTAAAAAGGAAAAAAAAAGGAGAGTGAGAGTGCTCGTAGTGAAGAAAGGGGAATGGGTGAAAGAGTGGTTGATTCTTCACCCACTCCTAATAGAATGGCTATTTGTGGAGAAAATAATGTGGAGGAAAGTTTCAAGAAAATAGGGGGTAGCGTGTCTGGAGAAGCTGCTGAAGGGATATTTAAACTTGGGAAAAATATAGATGAACTTGGTTTATCAGTTGAAGAAAACCTCGCAAAACTATTGAATAAAGTAGGAGACAGCTACAACCCCAAGAAGAAGAGAACTTCTAAGGCTAAGGCCCCTGGCACTGCTAGGGCTAATAAGAAAAGGAAGGTTGCCCCTTCTGACATTGTTGAAAGTCCTCCCTCACGAGGAAGAGCCACAAGAAGTCAGCTAAAGTAGAATGGGGCAGTGCTGCAAATAGCCATAGAAGAAAACAAAAAGAAACGGGTGGACAAAGGGAAGAAGAAGGTAGGTGAGCCTGGTAAGGCTGTTGATGTTGATGAGATGGACTTGGTCCATCAAGATGAAGATGTGATTGCATAAGCGGAGGTTCAGACTCCCAAGCCCAAGAAAGCCAAGACTTCAACTAAGAAGTCTACTTCTATGTCAAAGTCTGCGGAACCATCCACTCTGGCAAAACGGACCAGGTCTGCAGTAAAAACCAAAAAAGTAAAAATGCTGAAGAAGTGGAATGGAGTGGAGAGGAGGACGATGAATCAGATAGGGAAAAGGACAAGATGGCCAAGTTTGACAAAAGAACAATTCTGAAGGGTAGATTCCTCAGGGATTTGGAGGAGGAATGGATGGTGCTGCTGTTGGAGAAATTAGAAGTGCAAGGCTGGAAGGACATAGTCCTTCAGATAGATGGCAGGTTGGCAAGGGGTGAAATTATTGAGTTCATGGCAAATGCTGAAGTGAAGAATGGAAGGGTTACCAGCCTGGTGAAAGGGGTGCAAATTTCTTTCGATAAAAAGGAGTTGGGTGAAATTCTAGGCATACCCGCTGAGGGGTACAATGATTACACAAAGTTGAAATGGCCAAGTCTAGAAAACCTTCCCACTGCCCTTGCTATCACCAGAAAATTCAGTGACAGTGAGGAGGAACGTGAGCCCAAGTTTGTGTACAAGGGTGAAATGAAGCCACCCCACAAGGTGCTATTTGAATTCACCAACAAGTGTGTTTTGCCTAGGCAGGAAAGGAGGCACATTTCAAACTTCATGGACTTGGTTTTGATGGAATGCTTAGATAGTGGGAGGCAGATTAACTGGCTTGGATTTATAGTCCAGCTTCTTGATAGGGTTATCAATGGCTCCAAGGCTCATGCCATTCCCTATGGCTTAATTGTCACAGCTATGCTGAAGTAGGAGATGGCTACAAGTAAAGATCACTTTAGGGATAACACTATGATTGCTTGTGATTATGAGGTCCATGCCACTCCAAATGAACCCGGTTCATCCCAAAAGGCACCAGTTAATAGTAAGGTCAGAGCCTTGGTGCAGGAGAGTGGGGTAAAGAAGGGTGAGATAGCTAGGCTGAAGACACAGTTGGCTGAGGTAGAGTCTGAGAGAGATGCTCTTAGAGCTGAACTAGCAAGGGAAAAGGAGAAGAATGATGGAATTCTTCAAGACATACTGAAACTTCTCCAAGCCAAAAACCAAGCCCCTAGTTCTTCCAAGACTTAAACTCCTAGCCCAGTGTAGACCTTTCAGTGACCCAGTTTGGGATGTTTCTTGTTTGCTCATTTTTTCAGTATTTTTATTTCTTTTTGTGTTTTGTGGAAGAATCATATCAACTATCAATGAAATTTACTGGTTTTTGCTCTAACTGTCTGTTTATATTTCTCTGATAGTTTAAATTCTTAGCTTGATTATTGATGATTAATCCATGAATGCATTTGAAGTAGCCCCAGTGGCCATAAGTAAGTTTTAAAATCTGGGAATCACACATTTTTTATGCAACTTTTCAATGATGCCAAAAGGGGGAAAAGGTACAGGTACATGTTGTGCTTGAATAGTGATGTTTATAACCTAATGAACATGGTCCTTGATGATAAGTGATAAAAAAGAAAAATGTTTCTAACATTGTGTTGATGTTGAGCTAAGTTGAAACAGGGCCTAAGCTTATGAAAAGCACAGAGTTTCTCATCATCAAAAGGGGGGATTTGTTGGCCTAAGTGAAGGTTAGTTTTGAAGATTGACAAAGGAAGCTCATGCATGAACCAGGTTCATCCATTGTGTGCATAGACACGGGCAGATTCGAGCATGTAGGATGCACGTGAAGGAGATAAGCTTAACTTGGTTTAATTAATATCTCCTAATCAAAAAGGGTTGCATAATTGATAAGGAGAAGGACTCCTTAATCAAAGAGAACACTATCCAAGATAAATGAAAGAGTTAGAGGTTGAGATCAACTAGAACTCTTCCACCAAGGAAGAGTAGCATTAGAACTCTAGTTATTTTCTACTCTACTAACTCTATAAATCGTAGGATGTTCTCATTCTACAGGTAACGCACAAAATCATAAGTTAAACGTGAATTAAGAGCAAAATAGCAAGGCATTTTGCAAGCAGTTCGTGTGTGATTCAAGTGTGCGAACCAGAAGCTACATGAACCAGATAGAAGAACCAGTTCCAAGTGTCTGTCTTTTATTCTAGTTCAATTGTTGTACGTGTTTTCATAGTGTACCTTTCAGCTTTATTTTGAGGCAATTGTAATAGGTACTTAGAGTATTCAAGTTAGATTTAACTTGAAATAATCACAACAGTTAGAGGTTGTGTGCCACAACGGGATTAGAGTTAATCCCAGGTTTACAAAAGTGTTTTGTAAATGCAGTTTTTGGCTCAGTGATTTAGTGAAGAGTTTTGGAAAAATTCTACTGGGAAGTAGGTCGTGGTTTTTTTCACCTTTTGAGCCAGGTATTTTTTACGTAAAATCATTGTGTTCTTTAATTTCTGCATTTATTATTCCGCAACAGTAGTATAAGGAAGATATAGAAGAACTAGGTCCTTCTATAATTTGTGCAAGTGAAATATTGGACACCATACAAATCACC